>JADGJL010000017.1:73397-93430 GCA_027600665.1 Irineochytrium annulatum | reverse complement strand
CTTCCGGCCCCAATTATCCCCGGCGCTGCAGGCGCTGCCCCACCACCCGTTGTCATCGTCCCCCCGCCCGCGTTGCCGCAGGTCAATGCAGGCGCGGCAGGCGGAGCCGGAGCTGTCGCCACGGCCGCGGTTGTCCCCCCGCCGCCGATCATGCAGGCGCCAACGATGACGACGATGGTGGCCGTCGCTGGCGCGAATGCGAAGCAGACTTTTACGATCACCGTCGCGAAAGACATTGCCGTCGTGGTAGTGACGCCGATTTGAGTCCCCTTTTTACTTTTCTTTCTCTTTTGGGAGATTTAAGGTCGGGTTTGGATTCTTGTGAGGTTTTAATCAGCATCACTCACGCTCACTCATATCACCCACTCAATTTTTTTTGCATCGTTTACACATCTTTGTTGCTTTTCGTTTTTGCTCGAATGTCTACGATCCCGCCGCGCGTTGCTCGTTGATATCCCTTTTCCTTTTTTCTTTCGTTTGATGTATGCTTTTGCGCCGTAGTTTGTTCTCAGATATCCTGTGGTTTGCCGTGTAAATCTGTTG
This sequence comes from Irineochytrium annulatum, assembly GCA_027600665.1. NCBI lineage: Eukaryota > Fungi > Chytridiomycota > Chytridiomycetes > Chytridiales > Chytridiaceae > Irineochytrium > Irineochytrium annulatum. The sequence goes on along the minus strand of JADGJL010000017.1, from coordinate 92,887 downwards.
AAATTATCTTGTATTCAAAAGTCTATTTGTAAGCCACCGTATCTTTCTGCCATATTTTGTTCTGAAACACGTTTTTTGTTAATAACTTTTCTGCTTAAGGAGATCATAGCTTCGTGTTTTCCTTGTCTTCTTCGGTAATTAAGAAGGGATTGTTTTATCATGCAGGGTATTCAATATTACAGTAATTAGCAACCTGCCAAGATCGCAATTTAGCGGCTTGTTCATTTCGTGTTGCAAACACGCCCATGGCTCACCTCTGCATGTCCTGGGCGGTCGCCGCGTTCGCATTCGCGGGCGGGCGCACGCTTTCAGCTCTCAGTCCAGCTAATTAGCACCCTGTTTCGATGGGCTGCCCGGTTCGGAGCCTCGGCGTGGGCCACTCTACGCGGAAGATACAAAGGGCGCGACCCGGTCGCGGGCCCCGGCTCCATCCATTTACCTGATATACCTTACACCGGGATCACGTTGGAACGCGCCGTCCCTCCCACGCCACCACCACCAACACCATGAGATTCGTAAACGCGCTCGTCCTGCTGGCGTTGATTGCCTCGGCCGCGGCTGCCCCGTCGCCCGCAGCACCGTCGCCAGCAGCAGCGGCGCCTGCGGCTAAGGTGCCGGCCGCAGCACCGAAACCTGCGGCTCCACCACCTGCAGCAGCTCCGAAGCCAGCCGCCCCACCGCCCGCTGCAGCACCGAAGCCAGCCGCCCCACCGCCCGCTGCAGCACCGAAGCCTGCGCCTCCACCGCCGGCTGCGGCACCGAAGCCCGCGGCTCCACCTGCGGCACCCGCTCCAAAACCCGCGGCTCCACCGCCGGCACCGGCAGCCCCAAAGCCCGCGGTAACTCTTTTTCTTCTTCTTCCTTCTTTGTTTACTTAACGCGTTCTACACTTCTCAAAAAAAAAGCCCGCGGCCCCACTACCGAGCGTCGCGCCTGCCGCCAAGCCGGTTCCACCCCCTGCACCCGCGCCAGCGAAGGCGGCGGTGCCACCCGCGGCTGCACCTCCGCCTGCTGCACCTGCAAAGGCGGCTGCATCTCCTCCTGCTGCTGCTGCTGCCCCGCCGCCGGTTGCACCCGCAAAGGTGGCTGCACCCCCGCCGGCTGCTGCTGCCCCTCAAGCGGCACCTGCTCCTGCTGCTGTCCCTCCCCCGGCTTCACCTGTAAAGGCGGTAGCACCTCCTCCTGCTGCCGCCCCTCCGCCGGCTACACCCATGAAGGCGGCAGCACCTTCTCCTGCAACTGCTGCCGCCCCTCAAGCTGCTGCCCCTCAAGCTGCCCCTCCGCCGGCTGCACCCGCAAAGGCGGCGGTGCCTCCCGCGGCTGCACCTCCGCCCACTGCACCCGCAAAGGTGGCTGCACCTCCTCCGGTTACTGCTGCCCCTCAAGCTGCACCTGCGCCTGCCGCGAACCCTGCACCCGTCGCGTTGCCAGCTGCCGCGCCGCCACCAGTTCCAATAGCCGCCAAGCCGGCACCGGCCCCTCCACCGGCCGCTCCGCCGGCTGCTGCTTCGGCGGCAGCCCCGGTTTCTGCCACGCCCCCAGCTCTCCCTGCATCGATCTCTACTGCCGCCAAGGTGCCAACAGCCAGCCCAGCCGTTGCTGCTGCACCGCCGCCGCCCAATAAACCCCCGATGGCTTCCGCTGTTCTTGTCGCAGCCCCTACAGCCCCTGTTGCGGCCCCTGCAGTCGCCTCTGCCCCCGTTGTGGCAACAGCGACTGCCGCCCCGCCCGTCAGTGGCCCCGTCGCGAAGCCGGTCGTACCTCCCGCAGCAACGCTCATGCCTACTGCCGCGGGTGCTCCCGCCGTCACTCCTGCCGTCAGCGGGGCCGTAACTAAGCCAGTCGTCGCGCCTGCATCGTCCGCACCGCCCATGACTTCTCCCGCCGTCACTCGAGCTGTCAACAGCGTCGGCGCTGCGAATCCAGTCGTCGTGCCTGCGTCTTCCACACCAGCCGCGGCCCCGCCCGCTGCGCCCGCGGCAAAGCCGACATCGGTGACGGTCCCTGCTACGCCCGCGGTCGTCACCTCCGCGGCAGCGCCCGCGCCCATCGCCACGGCCCCAGCAGCACCGCTCTCCACTAAGCCCGTGGTTGCAACCCCTATGGCAAGCTCAGCGGCGCAGCCTACAGCCAAGGCTTCATCGGTCGTATCCGCCCCTGCAATCATAGCGGCCGCCCCCACGTCCGCAGTCGCCGCTAAGCCCGCCACCGCCCCCGCAATGCCGGTCTCGACATCAGCGGCCGTGGTGCCTGCGGTTAAGGCCCCAACGATGTCAGCTCCCGTCAACCCCAATGTAGCCGCTACCGGTGCGTCCATCGCTGGCGCTTTATCGACTGCGGCCGCCGCGTCGCCAGCAATTTCGTCGTCCGCCGCTGCGAAGCCGGCTTCAGCCAGCGCGTCCGCCACCGCATCGAAGATCGCCGACGCACCCGTTGCCGCTTCTAGCGCCGCCGTGACTTCCGCCGTCAACGCTATCGCATCCACCGTCCGCGCTACCGCTCCCACAAGCGCTGCATCGTCCCTCGCTGCCACCGCCGCCACCGCCCGTACTTCGGTTGCCGGAACCACCGCCGCTATCCTCCCTATTTCAGCCGTCACTGCTGTCGCCGCCTCTACAGCTTCCGCCCTGGCCACGACGAGCTCCAGGGCCGCTACAGCCGCCGCTGGCATGTCAGCCGCGCCTGTTGCAGTCACTATGGCCACCAGCAAGGCTGCCTCGCTGCCTGCCACAGTGTCGGCCGCTATGACGAACATGATCGGTGCGGGCAAAGGCGTGGCAACGGCGGTGACGACGATGGCCGCGGCGGCTGCGGCGGCGACGACTGCAGCGGCGGCGGCCGTGGCTAACATGAATTGCGTCGTTACGCTGCCGCAAAATCCGCTTACGGCCGCGGGTATGAGCACGCCTTGGCGTGTCTCGGGGTGTGATCAGACCCAAGTTGCAACGTGAGTGCTAGATCGACTTTTAAGCATCGTTTTTTTGGTTGCTGAGCGATGTGTTGACTCGCATGCTATAGTTTCGCTGACTGCACGATCATCGACACGGACACTGGCGCACTCTCGGTTTACTATCCGCTCCTGGTTAACACCGGTGCCGTCGCTGGCACGAACTTCGTGGCGCCTACTGTCCCGACGCTCCCTGCCAACAACGCCGTTACTTGTCATTTCGGAACCAATGGAGCGACCACCACCCTTGCTGGCGATACGGCGGCCGGCAACTGCGTTAACGGCCTTCCCAACGTTAAAGGCGACATCTTCGGGCAGTTCGCCGCCTGCAATGCGGCCAACTTCTGGGCGGCCGTCAATAAGGCCATCGCCAAGAATCAGATTGTCGCTGGCGCTGCGGGCACTCAGGGAACCGTCGCCGGCCAGGCCGTTAACGGGCTGACCAAAGGCGCCGTCGGCGCGGACGGGACGGCATGCTATACGACCCGCGCGTTCCAGCTGGTTGACATGGACCCATCCGACAACATGATGGCCACCTTTCTCCAGGACGCCAACGGCAAGGTCGCGCAGATGACGACGGAGAACATGGCCGCCATGCCCGGCGCCACGGTCGAGACGAACGGGTCCGACAACCAGCTCCTCGTCAGCTTCATGGACGTCAACCTAAAGTGCGCTGCTTTCATGGCCCCCGATCTGACAAACGGCGGACGCACGATGGCAGCATCGGCAGCGCTCGACGAGATCCAAGCCGGACTCCTGCAGCAGGCGCCTCTCGCCCTCGTCCCCATGAACGACCCGATGGTCCTTACGACCAACGGCGCCGCTGCCTCGGTCGCAAAGCAGAACCTCTACCGCGCGCAGGTCAACCAGCCACCCATCGGCGGCGCCGCCGCCGCCACAGCCGACATGAAGACCTTCTGCCAGAACTATGTCACGATCGGCGCGGCCTCCATCGTGACCGACTCCCCCTTCACGGTCAACGCCGCCTCGATCGCCCCGGCCGCGGGCAAGGACCTCTACACCTTCCTGGGGCAGCGATGGGCCGCCGGGTTCACGGGCCTGAAGTGCGACAAGATCCTCGGCGTTGCGAAGTCGCCCATCACGGCGAACGTGGACGCGGCAGGCGTGTGCACGAGCCTGTCGTTTGTGAACATGAACTTCATGGGCGTCAACCTGTTCACGTTGGCGCAGGGGTGCGGGCTGATTGACGCGAAGGGCGCGCCGACGAACGCGAAGCCGACGGCTTGTGGTGGGGCGGCGGGGGCTGCCGCAGCGGCTGGAGGTGCGGCTAAGGCGGTTGGAGCGGCCGGGGCGGTCGGTGGGGCGAAGGCGGCTGGAGCAGCTGGCGCGGCTCCGGTTATGGCCCCGGTCGCTGCTCCTGTTGTGGCTCCAGGCGCGGCTGGGGCCCCGGTTGCGGCTCCGATTGCTGCTCCGGTTGCGGCGCCGGTTGCGGCGCCGGTTGTGGCGCCGGTTGCTGCTGGCACAGCCCAGGTTGTTGCTCCCAACACTGCCCCGGTCGCTGCTCCGATTGCGGCCCCAGTCGCGGCCCCGATTGCCCCGGTCGCCGCCAGCGCGGCTCCGGTTGCAGCACCTGTTGCGATACCAGCTGTGCCTGTCGCTGCTGGCGCGGATTCGGCGGCGGCGCCAGCAACCGGTGGAAGCGTGGCTCCGATCGCGGCGCCCGCGGCGGCAGGTGCGGTTGCTGGAGTTGGCATGGCGCCCATAGCCGCATCTGGTGTCCCGCCCACGTTGCCGCCGGTCGGTGCAGGCGCGGCAGGCGCAGCTATCGCGACGGGTCCGCCAGCGGTGGCTGGCCTCGCTGGTACTGCCACCGCTGGCGCCATGGTTCCCCCGCCGCCAATCATGCAGGCACCGACGATGACGACGATGCTGGTTGTCGCTGGCTCCAATCCGGTTCAGACGCTAACAATCACGGTGGCGAGGGACGTTGCGGTTGCGGTGGTGACGCCAGTTTGATTTTTCGATTTCTTGCGAGGTTAGAGTGGGCTGGGGTGTGGGATCCTTTTTCTTATTGCACTAGTATATGTGGTGTATTGCTGATTCATATGTATGGGTTCGCAATTACCCTTCGATATCCCTTTCTTGTTCGTTTCTGTATGACTCGTCGCTTTTTCTCAAGATACCCTTCACCTTCATAATGCCTGCGTGTCGATCTGTTGAACGCACAAATACAATACCGTTGTCTTCTGTCCTTCTGTTCGTAGTTCTAGAAAGCATCGGCTGTTCCTAAACAACAATTTGGCCTGCAAGTGATAATCTCGCGACGCGGCCTTGTTCGCGGCTATTCTAAACCGCTATCTGGGTGATGTTTGCCAAGTACCCGCATCTTCCTAAACCACCTAAATCACCTTACTTCTTGTCCTTTGAAGATGTGGAGATCAAGGGTCTTCCCGCTGGTCCAGTTACTCCATCTACTACATGTCGGAGGGACGTCGACACCCTCACCACCAGCAGAACCATCGTCGGATGCGCTAGCACGCGTGACATCTGTGGCAGATATAAAAGCATAGCTTGATTCAATGGACAGCGAGCAGCGGAAGTAGCTGTGGGACTGGTACGAAGGGCCGGATCAAGAAGTCTCCACGACGGTCGAGGAAGGCTCCCCTGCGCCTTGGCTGGAAGAAGCCGGAACGACCGAGCAGACGACGTCGCCCCGGCCCGAGCAGGGCGGCATCGCGTCACAATTTCGCGCCAGGCTTGAAAGCGGTGTCATTTCTCCAACTTGACTGACTGCCTCGCTGTCAGACGTGCCCGAAGCCTCGCCATCCGATCGCCCGGCGTCGACACCGCGAAGACCGGATCGTGCTCACGACCTTACTGCCCGCGTTGAACAACGCTGGGAACGGCGGATCATGGCCAAGGTAGACTGTGGATGCTGTTTTTTGGACGTTAATCCGTACCCGGCGGTCGGCATGTGGATGATGGACGGGATTCTTTTATTTTGTGTTTGCGAATGGTTGCAACGCTCTTTGCTGACTCCTCTTCTTTGTCTTCAGGATGACGAGGCGCGGAGTTCACGTGCCCTAACAAGGTTCAAGTTTGGCGCTCTGCTCTGGAGCGCCAGCATCCTTGTCCTTCTTTTCGGGGTCCTCGGGCCTGCACTCGACTCCGTACCGACAGCTTATGCCGCCGCCATCCCCCCAAACACGACTACGCCGGCCATCCCCGCAGCCGCCGCCGCAGCCGTCGGGGCCGACAACTCTCCCGTCGTTGCGGCACCACCTCCATCCCCAGCGCCCGATATCAACGCCACAGATCCGCCTGCGGTGAAGGCCAAGGCACCCTTCCCCGAACGTCCGATCGTCACCTTCAGCCCGGGATTGTTCTCGCTATTGAACCGACGCGTCCTCACACCCTTGGTTGGCCCCGGCTGCTCGTCCAGCTTGCTCAGCTTCCACGTGACGGATATCCAATGCGTGCGGCTCCTGCTGTCGAAGGTGCTGGGCGTGGGTCTTGTGGCGGGAGGTGCTGTGATCAAGCTGCCGCAGATCGTTAAAATCGTGAGGAAGAGGTCCGCGCTCGGCGTGTCGTTCGAGTCGTACGCGCTTGAGACGTCGGCTTATATTGCCGGGTTGGCGTATAACGTTAGGAAGGGGAACGCGTTTAATACCTACGGGGAGCGTAAGGTTTTTTTGGTTTCTCCCTTCATAAAAGTAGTTGTGAGCCTAACGTGTTTTTTCTACCCAGACGCGTTCATGGCCGTCGCCAACGTGATCGTGGTGGCGCTCATGTTTCACTATAAGGGTCGCCATTCGGCCCTGAACCTCGTTCTCCTCGCGACGTTCGTGATCACGTACTCGCTTTTCAGCCCCTCGATCGTCTCGGACGGCGTCCTCCTCTCGCTTCAATGGGTTGCTATCCTCATCGGCGTATTTAGCAAGGTGCCCCAGATCCTCGAGAATTATCAAACGAGGTCGACGGGCCAGCTCAGCGTTATCACGGTGGGGTTGCAGGCGATCGGGTCACTTGCGAGATGCTTCACTACCATCACGGAGGTTGGAGATCCCGTCATCTTGATCACGTATGTGGTCGCGACGGCGTTGAATGGGTTTGTCTTTTATCAAATATATCTGTATTGGGGCAGGCCGAGGAGGGATACGATGCGGAAGGACTGATTTGGAGTTAAGTGCGTGGGTGGGAGAAATCATCTGGGCAGGTCCGGTAACGGTTGTTTTTATTTTTCTTTTGGTACGGCATGCTTTAGATACCTATGGCGCAACATATAATATAAATGCGCAAAGGAGCTCGTTTGTCATCATAATCACTTCATTTTATTGGCTGTCTATACTCAGCGGTATACTGATAACTCGCAAAAAAGGAAACAAATCGAGTACACGAAACGCCACAAGAAAGAAATGACCTTCTTAACATCATAACCTTCCAACACTGCCAGAACCTCTCACTTTAGATCTTCCTGCCCGGCTTAATGGGCGACTCATTCCAGGAGTCTTGGTCGTTGTCGGAGGGAATGGTGTCCAACTGCTTCTTCTCTAGCTCATGCTGGATGGCGTTGATGGCCGCCTGCTTCTTGTCGTTGAGCAGGGACGGGTTCGACGCCGCGGCCGAGCCAAGGTTCTTCGTGAGGAGCGCCTTGTTCTGGTGAGAGCTTACGTTAGTTTCTTCCTCTCACAAGGGACAAACAAAAACGGGTCGAACCAACCTTCTCAATTCCGCTCGCGAACTTGATCATCATCTCGTTGAACGCGCCCTGCAGCTGTCCAATCTCACTCACGACACTCCTCTGGTCGAGGTAGCCGTTCCTGAGGGCCGAGAAGTCGAAACGCGTCGCCTCGCTCATGGCCGTGCTCAGCCTCCTGAGCGGGCTCGTGATGGACCAGGACATGAGCACGGCGGCCGCGAGGGCGACGAAACAGAACACGCAAATAAAGATGATGGTCTGCTGCATCGTCGCGCGCGTCACGGCCAAGAAATCGTTAGACGGGATGGCGAGCACAAGCAGCCATCGGAGGCCCGTGTCGGCGTCCGAAAGCCAGACGGCGTTCACGAGGATCTCGTCGCCGAGGCCCTTGAAGGTGAGGGCGAGGTCGTCTTCCGTGGCGGGGACGGACTGGATCGTGCCGTTGCCGTAGGTAGAGGCAAGGTAGGAGGCCGCGGCCGAGACGAGGCGGTTGGGGTTCCCGATGGCCGGGAAGGTGGTAGAGCCGGTGCCGTTCTGGGAGATGCCGGCGACGGAGGAGGCGAGCATCTGGCCCGTGTTGCCGTCGATGAGGGAGACGACACCGTTAGGCGTGATTTGGACCGTCTGTAGGGAAGAAAATGTACGTGTTAAAGATATCTTTAGATCTTTGACTAATCATTGTTACAAACCTGCAGGAAAGCGTCAAGCGAGCCGATGGACAGCATGACAAAGTGAGCCGCGTAGTAGTCGCCAGTCCCAACAACGCCCGTGGTGAGGTTCTGCCACACGGGCCAGAAGTACGGAATCAAGAAAGTCTTCAGCACGGGCGTGTAAAGCGGCCCGGCCCAGAACGGCCTCCCCGTCTTGATGCCGTTGGTCTTGAGCGCAGGCCACTGGCTGTTGGGCTTTGCGTCGCGCCTCACGAGCTTGTATGTGTTGTTCAGCACGATGGAGGAGTCCTGGTTCGAGCCGAGGACAGCGGCCGAGTAGAGCGAGTACGCGGTCGTCACGTCTTGGAAGTAGATGAGCTCCGCGCGAGTGTAGGCCGCCATGTAGGTCTGGTTGCCGTTCGAGTCGGCCTGGAAGACGATGCCGGCGTTCTCAAGGAAGGAGAAGGGGCTGGCGATTTGGTAGTGGTAGCTGATGCTGTTTGTTCGTATGAGTGATATCAGTTAGACATGATACAAGGGGAGGTAGGTACACCAGGGCAAAGACGTAGATAGATAATAACAGAGTGGGGGACGCATATATCGCAAGTCTGGCATATTCTTTCGGATAAACTTACACGTCCATGTTCGCCAACACGTTGCTGCGGTCCCTGCGGTTGATGAAATCAAACACCATTTGGTTGTGCGCCTTGGCCTCGAGCACCTGCTGCGCCTGGATTAAGGTGTTGTTGACCTCTTCGCTCGCCCGCTTCAGAATGGCCTCCCTGATCTGGAACGTGATGTCGTTGATGGTGTCCTCCGACTTGGACAGTGTCCAAAAACCTACGACTCCTCCGATGAGGGCCGTCATGACTGGTGGATATGAGAAAACGCGTAAGTTGCGGGTCCAGCGTAGGGAAAGCGCGTCGCCTCACCGAAGACGAGCGCGATGATGGCCACGTAAAGAGGCGCCCTGATGGCCGCCTGGCGCCTGATACCAGTCGGCCCGTCGCCACCCATCGAGTTGATGGAGCGCGAGCGCGAGGGGAGCGTGCGGTCTGAGCCGAGAGGTTGCATGGCCGTTGTTGTCGACGCGTCTGCAAGGTGTCGGAGAGCCGTTCGTCCGGGAACTAAACGCGCAACCTGATCAGGTTTGTTGTAACAATGGCCGTCCCGCCAACAATATTAGGCGCTGGGCACCACTTCGGCGAGGGTTCTCAGTCAGTTCTCAGTCATGGATTGCCAGGGCTCGCCGGGTGATCTTCAACACCAATGAGGTAGCTAATTTGAGGCGACGACCACAACCGCACGACGCGCCGTCCAGTCGTAGCTGGCAGGACGGACCGCGATCCTGGCATCTCGATCAATGTGTCAGAAGTCCATTAATGTGAACCTGCCACAATTCTTCAGCTCCACCATAGGGACCTCGGCCGACGGTCTGACGCGATCGGCCGCCGTCCAGAAGCCGCCAGGGAGATGTAACGCCTCGCTCCTACACCACCGGTTCCGCTCCCGAACCACGGGTCGTGGCCAAAGCCCAGGAGCTGGAAATGACCAAGGCATCGTCTCGATTAACGCGTCGCGGACTCGCACACAGCTCTCTTCAGGCGTGGACTAGCGCCTCAGCCGTCGGCCACAGCTCAAGGTGGTGGCCTTCGCGAGGTGGACTTCACCTAAGCAAAGCACGGCATGCGTGGGTCCCGCGATGGAGTGCTATGTGGGAGCAAGAAATCACGATGCTACTTTCATGCTATTCGTCTGGGGCATGTTACGTGGATGCGTCAGCAGTGAACCGGTGCGACGCTCCCCATGCTGGATCGAGAAGGTCGCTCGACATCCTTGCGCAATTAGAAGCCGAAGAATTATCAAACTGTTAGTCACATATTCAAATTTGATAAATTAATAAATCCGGTGTTTATTAATGCGCTTGTCGGAATGCTACGAGGATCGATGACACACGATAAAAAACTAACACCTCTCGATGACGATGGCGATGCCCTGGCCGCCGCCGATGCAGGCGGAGCCGACGGCGTACCTCCCGTTGGTGCGGATGAGCTCGTGGGTGAGGTGGGCCATGATACGGGCGCCGGAGGCACCCAACGGGTGGCCTTAAAAGAAGTTCGTTCAGCGAAGTCACCTACTAATAGGGGACTCTTACCAAGAGCGATGGCGCCGCCGTTCAAGTTTGTCTTCGCCATGTCAAGGCCGAGCTCCTTCTGCACAGCCAGGAACTGGACGGCAAAGGCCTCGTTCACTTCGATGAGATCCATATCCTTCAGCTGCAAGCCGGCGCGCTTTAAAGCTCCGCGGATGGCAGGTGCCGGGCCAATGCCTATAGTTCCGTATCAGCCACGTCGGTCCAGTTTAACGTCGCCGAGACACGTACCCATAATGGAGGGCTCGACACCGACGTAGAACCAGCTGAGAATCTTCGCGAGGGGCTTCAGGTTGTGGCTCTTGACGGCGTCCTCACCGGCGACGATGCAGGTCGCAGCACCGTCCGAAATGCCGGAGGCGTTGCTATGTTTCTGTTAACACAGTCAACGAGCCAAAAGATTGTACCCAGCCGTCACGGTCCCCGTCTGCTTGATGAAAACGGACGGAAGCTTGCCAAGGGACTCAACGGTCGTCTGCGGGCGCGGGTGCTCGTCCACCGCAAACGACTCGGTTCCCTTCTTCGTCTTAATTTCGACCGGCGCGATTTCAGCCTTAAAGTTGCCGGCCTTGTTTGCTACATGCCGGATTAACGACTATCGGGCAAACCAAGAAAGAGCTGTTTTAAAATTCGTACCAGCGGCCCACCGCTGCTGGGTGAGAAGAGCATACTCGTCAGCGTCCTTCCGCGTGATGTTGTACTGCTTCGCGAGGTTCTCGGCCGTGATACCCATCGGCGTCACGGTCGGGTACTGGTCGACAAGACCATGCGCAAGCGTGTCCTCCAACTTCAAGCTTCACAAATCTGTCAGTCCCTAGCGCGCCCGGACATAAATCCCACAAGGCAAACTCACTCGACACCGTAACGCGTCCCAGAGCGAACACCGCGCAGCGCGTAGGGCGACTGGCTCATGTTCTCCGTCCCGCCCGTAAGGACGATCTCCGAGTCGCCAGAGTGGATGTCCTGAATGCCATTGATGAGGGACTGGAAGCCGGACCCGCAGAGCCGGTTGATCGTCAGCGCAGGCGTGTGCACGGGGAGGCCAGCACGGTGACCGATGTGGCGAGCGAGGTACGCAGCATCTAACGCACATCAATCAATCAATCAGTCCCGATGGCCGCGAGGGAAAAGTGAAAAGGCAAGGAGGTCGTACCGCGCGATGTCTGCAGCACGTTGCCGTAGATCACGGAGTCGACGGGCGTGCCGGCGGGAAGGTCCTTGATCGCGGCCGTGGAGGCCAGGCCGCCGAGCTCGGTCGCCGTGAGGTGGGCGAGCTTGCCGTTGAACGCTCCGAACGGCTAGAAAAGGAATGGGTTCAGCACAGAGACAACGAAAGCACGCGACGACTCACGGTGCGCTTCGCGGCGACTGCGATTCGAGGATGGGAAGGAGGTGGTTAGTCGCGAGCGAGACGACGGACGACGGGCCTCACCGATGAAGGTTGGCTTCGGCATGATGAAAAGACTTCCGAGGTGAATATTGCGCACGTGTTTTTTACGTCAGACTTACAACCCGACGGCCCGAGGACCCGTGGGTCTATTGGACATTACCAGCGGCGCTAAACAAAGGTCACGGGATGCTTTCCTAATGCGCGTCACGAATGTCTAATGCGCGTCACGAATGTTTTGCTGCTCCAATTCGCTGAATCTCAAATAAACCTAGCGACGCTGAATCCCAATGTCCCTTCTGATAGCCTGCGAATATCAAATCAAGGTCATCGAAGTTTACGTGTGGTGCGAAGTAAGTTCGCCTGCAGAGTTTGAAGGAGTGTTCGTTCAACGCAGTGTTCAAAGACGCTGCCAAATATTGCGGCGTGACCAACAGCATCCTAAACCCATTTAGAAATCGCCTCGTCCAAATTAAGTGCCTTGTTAGCTCGCGGGTCTCGGCGTTACGCGCAAACTTAGCCGATGTGTAAATCTCCCCGGTGTCTACTGGTGGCAAGGCCACGTCCTTGGCTAAAGAGATGATATTCGTAATTGAGCTACCCTCCAGCTTATGTAACTTGACAACGGGTTCAGTTTCATTGCTACCTTATAACAATCGATTAGCCAACGAAGCTTGCACCGCAATGTTCGTACTAATTTTTAACGTTCGCCCAAATCGATACTTTAGTCGCCGCAGGAGATAAGTCGGTGGAGTCAGGGTCTTGCGGAAAACGATGTGCGTCGTTATTGGGACAAAGTCAAGGTTGAGCCGTTCTCCCATCGCTGTATCAGACGCGGCTAAGGACACATCGCCGCCAATGCAGCGAACAATATCCGCATCGTTTGCATCGTGGAAGCATGACGAAATCTCCAACTCCTTGTCAGCGATGTGTATCAAGCTTGGCACGACCCCAGATTGATGCAACCCGCCGTATACAATGGTAACGAGGGCATTAAAGAAAAGCCATCCGATCTGACGCCGTAAGTAATGGAATAACATGACAGCATACCCAAAACAATCTTTTTGACTTTTTCGGCATCGAGTGGACTTCCGACGATACTGACAGGATGATTGGAACGACCATAGGGATTAGGAACCGCGGTTCTTGATGCGGGGCTACCGACAACAGTGCCAGGCCAGAAAACGCTGTAGCAAGGCAAACTCGATATCCTGTTAGCAGCTTGCTTTCGCCAACTTAAAATTACCAATAAGTGAATTTCTCGTTGTGAAAACGGCAGGCGACATCAGTTGAAACACGCGCGCAATAGCTAGAAACGCTGCTGGTCCGTAAAGCATTGGGAAGTTTACAACGAAGTGCAACCAGCGAGGGTGTAGGCCATGATTGGCAAGGTTGGCGGGATCCATGTTGTATCGTACTCCGTTCAAGGCAACGTTCGATAAAGTCACGGTTGACATGAACCGCTCGAAAGATTGCAACAACTCTTTCCATGACGTCTTCTTCGCAATGAACCCAGATACATCTCTCGCCACCGCTTTGAAGGTGCATTTCCAGCAGATTTGTAGATATCCAAAAAACCACGAGTCAAGAAAGATGCTGGCCACGGTCGTGAAAGACAGCGACGTGGTGTACGTTAGGAGCCTCCATATTACATGCGTACGCAATTTGAAGGCGTTATACAGGAAGGCAAGCCCGATGGGAAAGAGGAAGAACAGGCCGTCGGGACGAGTAAACGCCGCGATTCCACACAGGACTCCGAAAGCAACTGGCCGAAGCTTTCCCGGCTGAATATTTTTTTTAGGTAAACACTAAAAAAACATGATTTACTTTATGCAAGACTGCAAGCAATGCCAAGCCGACGATACACGCCAGCCAGGAATTTGAGAAGGGCCGAACCATGAAAACGAGGGTGATGGCTGAAGATGCGAGGAGATGTAGGCTCGCCCAGAGAGGCGCCTTAAGATCTTTAGACAACACGGCAACAACGAGATCTTTGTGAAACAAATGGTTTTATTAAAGGTTGTAAATGAAGCCAACAAGCATCATATGCCCACCGAGTACGAAAGATAGACTGCATGCGGCCATCCTCGGCACTATGTACAATAATAGCCCCGATGGCCGCGGCACCATCCACTTCAGTATCTCAAACGGCAGGCCTATGAACAAATATCTATCCGCTTGAGCCAGCCATACGCGGGAGCGGCCTTACGGTAGAAGCACGCTCCGTGTCGGTCCAGGCTCCTCCGCAATCCACTCCCACGGCCGATCGACGTGCGTGTTGAACACCACGCCTTGACAAAGCCTTAATACAGGATCGTTCACTCTAAACGAACCCGCCATAACCTCCGCGCCTTGATAATGTTCATCCGGGTGTATATACCCCGGCAACAGCGCCACCGCGAACCTCGCTACCACCAGCGCGGCATACAGCATCCCGTCGGCCGTGCACGCCCTCCGTCGTCGCATCGCTGACGCAGCGTGATCCTCGCCTGGCCACCCAGGCGTGCGAATTCACTTTCACAACAAAATCACCATCACCCAGCGATTTGAGAAATGGCCGACAGCGAGCAACTCTACCCGATCGCCGTCCTCATCGACGAACTCAAGCACGACGATGTCGCGCTGAGGCTGAACGCCATCCGCAGGCTCAGCATCATCGCGCTGGCCCTCGGGCCCGATCGGACGCGTGATGAGCTGATCCCCTTTTTGGACGGTACTGCATTTTCGCACTCGAGCGGCACACTCCTTGATCTGCGATGCATTTGGAGATGCTGATTCTTTTGGTATTTGGCGACTTGCAGAATCGATCGACGATGAGGACGAGGTGCTCCTGGTCCTCGCGGAGGAGCTGGGCAATTTCGTGGAGTACGTGGGCGGGCCGACTTACGGGCACATCTTGCTCGTGCCCTTGGAGACGCTCGCGGCCGTGGAGGAAACGACTGTTCGCGACAAGGTGCGGTGGAGTCATTTTTCGATGGCGGCACTAGGGTGGATGGGATTATTAAGATTTTTGTGCACCCGCAGGCGGTGGAAAGCATTGCGAAGATCGCCCAGTCGTTGTCGCAGTCGCAGGTCGAGGAGTTCTTCGTGCCCATGGTGAAGCGCCTCACGATCGGGGATTGGTTTACGAGCCGTGTGAGCGCGTGCGGATTGTACGCGCCCGGATACGCGACGGCGCTCCCGGCGACGCAGGAGGATCTTCGAAAGTGGGGGATCTTTGTGTTTCGTTTTAAATTGGTGTTGGAGGAGGATTGCTGAGAGTTTATGTTGCAGGTCCTACGGCCAGCTTTGCCACGACGATACCCCGATGGTCAGGCGTGCGGCCGCGACCCATCTATGCGTAAGGGACTGCACTGCAGCTTAGTTGTTCTTACCCCTTTTTGCAGAAATTGACCAAGAAAGTCGCGAAGGATCACATGATTTCGGAAATTATCCCCCTGTTTAACCAGCTTGCGCAGGATGAGCAGGTTAGTTTTGTTGGCGCTGGGATTTGCGTTCGGCAAGAATCTTATAGGGAATACAAAAGGACTCTGTTCGTCTCCTCACGGTTGAGGATCTCATCGCGATTGCGGAAATGCTGACGCCGGACGAGAATAAGTCGCTCCTGCTCACCGTTTTGCGAAATCTGTACGCGGATAAATCGTGGCGGGTCCGGTATATGGTTGCAGAGAAGTTTGTCCAGGTATGACTTCCGGATTGTGTGAATCTATGTAATTGGGCCTAACTCGTCAATGTAATTAGCTTTCAAACGCCGTCGGGAACGATATCGTGAGGGATGATCTCATCGGGGCTTACGTGCACGTGCTGAAGGATAACGAGGCGGAGGTCCGTACTGCCGCTGCTTCGCAAGTGCCAGGTGAGTCAACCTTAAAATTCTTCTTAGAGTGATAGCTAATCGCGCGGTGCAAAGGTTTCGCCGTCCTTATCGACCGAGACTCCATTCTCCGCGAGATCATGCCCTGCGTCAAGGATCTCGTCACCGATACCTCCCAGCACGTTCGGGCCGCCCTCGCAACGCAGATCAGCGGCCTTGCTCCCGTCCTCGGCAAAGAGAAGTGCGTTTTCTATTATTCAGCGTGTTCGATTCTGATAGCAAATGCAGCACCATCGAGCACCTCCTTCCCTTGTTCCTTCAGCTCTTGAAGGATGAGGCGCCCGAGGTCCGCCTCAACATCATCTCGAAGCTTGACCGCGTCAACGAAGGTTCGTTTTAATTCACCGTCAGCTCGCTGATTGGAATTGCGAAACAGTTATCGGGATCGAACTTCTTTCGCAGTCTCTCCTCCCGGCCATCGTTGAGCTTGCTGAGGACAAGCAGTGGCGTGTCCGTCTGGCTATTATTGAGAACATCCCCCTTTTGGCCAGCCAACTTGTAAGCCGCTTGGCCGCTTTTATCTGCTTTACTCACGCAATGGATATCTATAGGGCGTGGAATTTTTCGATGAGAAGCTGGGCAACCTCTGCATGTCCTGGCTCGGCGACTGCGTATTCTCAATTCGGGAGGCGGCCACCATCAACCTCCGGAAGCTGACGGAGGTCTTTGGGGTCGAGTGGGCGAAGGCGACGATCATACCCAAGATCTTGGCCATGGGGCAGCACTCCAACTACCTGTACAGATTGACGACTATTTTCTCCCTAACGGTATGTTTTTGATTAGCTTCATGTGACTTCGTTGTCGATCACTTGACGTAATCTCTGTGACTCCTCTCGACTTCGTTGTATGCCTTCGTTGTATGCCTTTATTAATTATCTCCTTGTTATATATCGAAAACAGACGTTGGCACATGCCGTCAACGCCGAAGTTCTGAAGGACTCCGTGTTACCCACGGTAACCAACTTCGCATCCGACCCGATCCCGAACATCCGCTTCAACGTTGCGAAATCGCTCGAGCAGATCATCCCTATCCTGAAGAAGGCCGACCTGTCGAACCTCGTATCCGACCCCGTCCGACCGGCTCTCACGAAGTTAAACGAGGACAGCGACACGGACGTCCGATTCTACGCGCACCGCGCTATTTTGGCGATAGGCGCTTGAATTTGTGGTGTGTAAACTAATTTTGGTGCTTGGAAGTTTTTTCATGCTTACGTAGTTGCTCAAGGGAGTGAAGGATAAGGTGGTACGCTGCTGGATACTATGCAAAAAATTATTAATAAACATTTTACTCGTGGATGACATCATCATCAAGCATGCGGATACTGTAGTTTTTCCACCAGCTTCTTAAGGGTCGAAACCAGGGCTTCCACTGTGTTCCGCTCCGGTTCGGTTGGGGTTCGGTCCCATTTCTGACCGGCGGATAACGGCGTATGTGGGCGCGTCCCATTGGCTGGCCCACCATCGGCGCTGTCTGGCATGGCGCCCCAAAGTCGGATCGTGATTGAAATCACACGCGGCAACTGTGGAGGTTTCTAATGCGAGAGAAACTTTCGTCAGGCAGCGGCCATCGAGCTTCTTCTTCCGCATTCGATTCAACATCCTCATCTACAACAACCCCACCCCCTCCGCCCCGCGTCTCCACGGCGCCCGACAGCTTCGACATCGTCCATCACCCCGACCTGGACCGCGAAACTCTCGCAGAGCAGACACCCGACTTCACCTCAACCATGGAGCTCGTCCCAAACCTCGCCCCCGAAGCCGGCACCCTCGCGGAGGCCGACCAGCACTTTATCTCCTCCTTGCTCGGCTACGTCGCGGCCTCCCAGCTTCTCCGGCATGCCCAGTCCCATCAGTCCCACAGCAGCGATTCCGTAAACTTCGCCTCCATCGCCCCCGGCATTCCCACACAGCAGGATCTCCAGGACGACGGCCACCTCCCCATGTTCCCCCCGAAGCCCATCCCCTCGAAGCAGGCCGTCGCGAGGCTGTTCCATCCGCCCACGGTCGACCCTTGTGCGGTTGAGAGCCTGCCGTTGCATCAGCGGCAGGCTCACGATGCCCTGGCGCACCCGTTCGACTCTGGGATGCAAAACGCGTCCGTGCATCCGAGCTTCTTGTTGAGCCCGACGTTCAGCCAGGACGTGGCGTTGTTGAGCTCGCCCTTGAGTACGCTGGTCGATGATTTCGACGTGGAAGGGTACGAGCTTATAGGGGAGGATGGGGAGGCATTGATGGATGAGGACGCCGGGGATTCCGACGAGGAGATGTCCGATGTGACCGATGACGAGATGGATGTTAAGGAGGAGCAGATGGAATTTAAGGAGGAGGCGACGGTAGTCAAGGATGAGAGCTGGAAGCGGAATGTGCCTGAGGTCAAGGTTGAGGATGTGGATTGGGATAAGTCATATGCCTCGACCACTCCTCCTACATCAGCTTACCCCGCCATTGCGCCTGCCGTCGCAACCTCCGCCGAACCTACCTTCACCACCACCTCCGTGACTACGACACGCGACCGCCGACCACTCGCCGCCCGTCCCGCCCGCGCTCGGCGTTCAGCAACCCGACACACGCCGTCCTTACCCCGAGCGGCACAGTACACCACCACGCGTCGTTACGCACCCCGAACGCGCCCGGAGCCCTTCAACGAGGACGAGGAAGAGACGAAGCATGACGCCGTCGCGATCGTGAAGCCCGAACCTGTGGCCGAGGAGAGCGACGAGGACGAGCTCGAAGTGCCGCCCACCACCCGCCGCAGCACCTCACCGCCCCTCCCGAAGGCCGAGGAGGAGGAGAACGACGACGACGACGACGTCTTCGGCTCGGACCTCTCGGAGCCGTCCGACTCGGATGACTCGGACTCCTACTCCGACGCCTCATCCGACGCTGACTTCTCCTCCACCCGCCGCAAGCGGCGCCAGACCGCGGCCGCCGGCTCCCGGCCCCGTCCCTCAAAGGCCGGCCGCATGATCACGCCGCGGTTCGGCTCCCTCTCCCCGGCACCCGACACGCCGCAGGGCGTCATGCCCGACCCCATATGGCACCCGACCGACGGGACGTTGAGCTGCGCGTGCGGCAGAGGCCCGTTCATGACGCTTGGGGGTTACAGGGCGCACGCCAAGCTGCATGGGATTGGGAGGCCGTTTGTTTGCGAGGCGGACGGGTGTGGGAAGGATTTCCAGAGGAGGCAGGTTTGTAATTTTTCTCATTGAAATCCTCCCTCCCTTTTTTTTTTATTTTGTTTTTTTTGGTTCTCGATACTAATGTAACAATAATCCGATACAGGACTTAAAGAGGCATGAGATCACGCATTTCGGATCCAAGCCGTACCGGTGTGTATGCGGTGTCGGCTTCTCGAGGAGCGACGCGCTGGCGAGGCATGTGAAGAGCAGGGCCTGCAACGTGAAGTAGAATGGTGGCGGTCAACTTTAGTTGTTAGCCTTTGCTCGTGAACCTGCGTGCCTGTCTATCTCATCTTTTTTTTAAACCTTGGTACTCCGTGACCTAACGTCTTCGGCGGCCTTTCCACTCTTACAACCTGTTCCCTCTCTTACACACAAACTCCTATATGCCACGGGGTCGCATGATCCCTTTACACTTGTCAGTAATCCTATACCTCTTTTATGCTCGTCTGTACTTTCACACCTCGGTCATTTTCGTCAGTACATCTAGATATCCTTCGCTCGCACCCTCGCCACTTTGCCTTGTCGCTGATGTTTCTTGTTCATTATTTTATTCCGTACTTTCCATTATGCTCTAAAACGCTTCCCATTATTTTGCCCACAAACGCAATACCACCTATCTAATCTTCACTATATTACTT
>JADGJL010000017.1:0-73387 GCA_027600665.1 Irineochytrium annulatum | reverse complement strand
GGTATATGTTGTTTCATGGTATAGATGCGATAGTGGGAGAGACTGGGGACAGGAAGAAGGTGATGGCAGCATTCTTTCTTCATTTGTAAGCCTTCTCTATCGTGTCGCTCGTCGCTTGTGTTAGTTTTCGAGCTTATATTCGCATTGTACATAATCAATATCATTAATGCAGTAATATGAATTTCGGCGCACCATCTCGGCTCTGTTTGCTGTTCTTGATTCTTGCCACGACTACTTTCCTTTTCCTTTTCCAGTTGCCCGATGTAAGTGTCGAGTATTATACAAAATAAAGTGCCTGTTATAATGTAGCACAGTAATAACTTCTCGTTGTTCCGTCGAGTACTAAACAGCTAAATCATCTACTTCCGGGTGGTCGGCGGACATCGGCCGGCAAGGGGCGGCGCGGGCGGTCGCATCGGCGGTCGCCGGACGTGGCATCGGCTCCGATCGGCACCGTGCACAGCCGCCGACCGTGGAGGTTGGCAGAATTTTTCGCCCCGTGTCCGGTTTGTTGTGGGCCTGAAATCGTGAGAATTATCCACGCTTCCGCGGCGGCCTTAGCTATAAAGTGCCTCGGCATCCTCCCAAGGTTTATCGCATATTACTCAGCTCTCTCGCCTCGAAGTACTACGACAACTCGCCTCAGCAAGCCCCCTTCGCTCTATCGCTCCTGCACCTACGCCTTGAAAAAATGCATTTTAAACCCATCTGCCGATCCCGTTCCTCGTCATCCACTTCCACGTCCTCGTCGACGACAACCGACCGCGACGCCATGCCCTCCTGCACCCTGCCCTCGCGCTCCACCTCTACCTCTTCGTCGTCGCAAGAACTCTCCTCCGCATCCAAATCCACATTATCCCTCAATGTCCCGCAACATCCCTCGCGGCCCGCATCCCCGTCCGACTCCATCACCTCCATCGCGTCCACCGACTCCGCAACAACGGCGAACGCGTCCACAACAAGCCCGCCGCCGAGCCCCAAGCCGCGCACAAGAAACGTGACAAAGAACACGCTGGCGAGACGGTCGTGGCCGGGACAGAACGCTGTGCCCGTTAAAGGCGGGTTCGTGTTGCCGTCGGGGGTGGTGCCGGGGGAGTTGGCGTGGGGAATGCATTAGTGGATGTTTTTTTGTAATGAGGAGTCGGAGTAATGGGCACGCTTCGATAGCGTGTGAAGAAGTCTTTCTATGGGTAGAATATTAGTGTTCCTTAGCATTCTGCATATTTAGGGTAAAGCACCCAAGTTAATAACAGCATCTTATTTATTCTGAAAGGCGTTGTTCTACATGTATCTCGGAGGTATCACAATAATGAAGACAATTAGACAAGATATGTAGACATAGGGTATTGGGGAGCTGGCATGGGAGCTGTAATAACGTCGGTGCATCCTCCAGCACGTATTAAATCTTAACCAAAAAATTGATGGACGAAGCCACCTGTGCGAGAATAGTTTTCACACGTCCGGAAGGTCCCGTGCGTCCAAATAATCCTTGACAACGGTAGCGACCTTCATGAACCTCTTGCTGGAATACTTGCGAAACAGCGCGTCCTGCTGGTGCTCGGCCTCCAAGAACTCCATCATCATGTTCACGCACGGCTCAACCTCCTCCTTGGAGTAGCCGGAGTAATGGACGAGATTCCTGTCCTGTCACAGGGTTCAGAAAAGCTCGACAGTCGGGTAGTATGTCCGACGTACCCATTCACCACTGCCCAGCATGTCACGCGCAAGGAACAAGCCAGCTCCCGCGATCAAGCTAGGCGAGATACTCAGGAACCGATGGTCAACGAGGGAGATCTCCATAAAGTATTTCGCAAGCGTTCGCGTCCGGATGTCGTACTGGTCGGCCTTGGAGCACCGGCGGAGGAAGGACATCGGGCTCGGGTACCTGAGGTTGAAGTCCATCACGGAGAGGACGTAGCGCTCGGCGCGCATGAGCTGTTCCTCGGTATAACCTTTTCATTTTATTTTTTTTTAGCAATCCGCGCTAGAACGCGAACGAGGAAGTCACAACACCCACTCTCATCGGTAGCGTAAATCATGCTCTTCAACGACACGGGCTGGATCTCCTCGTACTTGCTCGCGATTAGTAGCGCCGTGACGCCCACGAGCTGAAGCTTCTGCGTCGAGACGACGCGAAGCGAGAGGAATCGGTCAATCAGGTTCACGGCCATGTAGAGCGTCTCGGGGAGGAGCCGGAATTTGGAGTGAAGGTCAATGAGCCAGTCGACCAGGACCGTGCGCATGGGCCACTGAAGGTTCGTCTGCGCAGACATGTAGTCCGGGTTAGCCAGGGTGGCAACCTGTGCCAGAAAGCGAAGTAAGCAATTTGTCAAGAATTTTAAAACTACCTCAAGTTCTTTTAGGTAGCTAAAGATCTCGTTCACGTACTCAGACACCATCAACGGGTCACCCGCGTCTTCAGCATCGAGGTCATCCCAGTCCTGCTCGGGCTCCTCCGGCAGGATGATCTGAAGATGGTCGCTCATTGGGACGTCTGCCTCTTGAGGAGCGAGCTTTAGTAAGACCTCCTTAATCGGCTCGGGCTCGGGTTTCTTGGCAGCAGCCTTAGCCTTCGTCGTGGCCTTCTTCTTTGCGACGGCCTTCGACTTCGTCACGCGGGTCTTTACCTCGACTTCGACCGTGACGGCCTTAGAGACCGCCGCGGTGGTCGTTTTCTTGGTTGTCTTGGCGGCCTTCCTATCGTCGGCCGCCTTCTTAGCCGCCTCTTTAACGGCCTCCTTCTTGGCCTCCGGCGCGGCCACCTTCTTCGCGACCCCCTGCGCCTTGGCGGCTCGAGGCTTCCCCACCTTGGTAGTGTTGGCGACGTTCTGGACCTTCAGCTCATTAAGGGCACCACGTTCTTTCTTGCCGGCTGCAGCGGCCTTGGCGGTAGGAGCCTTCTTCACCGGCTCCGGCTTCTCCGTGAGGGACTTCGCGTTCGATCGAAGCTTCCTGCCGCCTTTGGTGGCGGCGGCGGCGCCCGAATCATTCTCGTCGTTCGTGACGGTCTTGCCCTTGGAGCTTTGGGCGCCCCTGCGCGTTCGCACCTGCAGGTGGAAGAGGAGTGGAGTTAACACAACTGTCCGTTGATGCAAATGTGGAACGCTGAACAACGACCGCAGCTTACCGGAAGGGGGTTCATCTTGATTGCTGGTGGAACGAAAAGTTGCCGGGAATCGAAGTAGCCGCTTGCTTGACCTCTGGTTGCTTGGCTGAAGTGGAGCAGAACGACGTTAAAACTGCACAGCAGGAATCGATACCCGGAGTGTCGGTAAGGTGCGAGATCAATGCCATTCACGAGGAACCATTGTCCATCTGGCCGATCGGACTTGTCGCTGTTCCTCCCACTGCAATGCCAAACAGAATGCCCCATAATAAAGTGGACAACGGTTTACCTTAATCTGATGCTGCTGTCGCTGAACTGCTGCTACGGCTGCTGCGGGACCGGGGGGGAGGGGAGGGCCTGGCGGAGAATGCCGGCCGGGCGTACGGCGTTGGCAATTCGATGGAAGTCCTCGTTTGGGGCGAACACAGCCGTCCGGTTGGAACAGTTTGTGGCCTATTTGAAAGGGACATCCTGCACTGGCAATGCACCATCTTCGCCTGATCATCTGCGGTCGAAGTCCTCGCGATCAGCCGGAGCTCGGAGGCGCGTGCATGATCGTATGCGTTCTTGCCGACGAGGCTGACGGCAGATGTAAAAGTGATTGCGACGTTTCGCCTCTTCCTCCTGCGCTAGGCGGGTGAATAAGCACATATCAAGCGGCTATGCGACATGAAGTCGTTTCTACATCTGTATTTTGGGAAGCAGCAAGGCAAACTGCGGTATGCTGGCATTGGAGGAAATCTCGCAGCCTTCCTAATTCCGCTAAGTCATATCGGTGGTTGCAATAAAGCGCCTTAATAAATAATCGATTTATTAAGGTTTCATTCCGGTTCGACAATGACCGTAAGCTTGATACTCCGTTCGCTCCCTGGTAGCGCGACGGAGATGTCGTGGGACCCAACCTCCTTGATCCTCGCTGCGATCTTGACCGATGAGGGCGCGACGATGACGCCGTGGTCCTGCTTAAAGGCCTCGACGATCTCCTCCACGAGAACCGACCCGAATATCCGGCGGTCGTTCGTCCCCGGGTTAATCAGCGGCCGGCGGAACTTGATGACCTGGATGCTGTTAAGAACAGAGTAGAGGTCCGCGTCCACAGGGGATTTTGGCGCTCGGCGGGCGTCTGGGGTGCTTTGGGTTGGTGAGGGTGCATCTATCCGCATCGACTCGGCGAGGTTGAAGAAGGCAGGCAGGATCATCTACGAACAGTGATCAGCTTTCTGAAGCGAGACAGGATATTACCGCCTCCTCCTCCGTCTGTGAGCTCTGCGACTTTTCAACCCAGCCCTTTGGCAGCATCGGCAGCTTCCGAGCCCGCGGGACGTAGTAGGCCATCTTCAGCGGGACGAGGTAATTCCGCGCTCTCTCAGCTTCCACGCAAAGGTCAGTGATCAAATCAAAAATTGCGTTCACTCAATTATTACGAACTCGAAGTGTAAATGATGTCCCCGCGCTTTCCCAGGCCCTCCACGTCCTTTAGCATAACGAGATGCGCACCGAGGCGCTGAAAACCGTACACCTGGTATGGAATCAGACGATCGGTTGACAATATCGCACCTCACCCTTGCAGGCGTGGCCGTCGCGGCTGCTGTCGCGGCCTTTGCTGCTGCCATTTCTGCCGACCCCCACCAATTTTGTTGACAATCTCGTTCAAGCCATCTCCATATGGGAATATTGAATCATTTGCATTCGTTGTAACGACAAGCTTTCCAATTACACTGCA
The DNA here is from genome assembly GCA_027600665.1 of Irineochytrium annulatum. Taxonomy (NCBI): domain Eukaryota; kingdom Fungi; phylum Chytridiomycota; class Chytridiomycetes; order Chytridiales; family Chytridiaceae; genus Irineochytrium; species Irineochytrium annulatum. The sequence continues at coordinate 68,558 of JADGJL010000017.1, read as the reverse complement.
AATTAGTCGTAGTTATTAGGCTGAGAATAACGAAGATATAATTGAATTGCGCGCAAAGATCGGTGGGAGGTAAGGTCCAATGAAGGAGATCGCCCCGTGCGCGCGGTTGGTGAAAAGGGCAGCGTCAAGTACAGATGTTGCGAGTGGTCGGTCCGGATCGCTTTTTGGTGCGATGTCGCCCATAGCAGAGGGTTTTTACGCGTGCTGCATCTTTATGTTCCGATACACTGTATATCGACTCGGCCTTGCTTTGTTCAGGCTTCCCTCCGCCTTCGTCTCTCATCGACGCAACAGAGCTCTCTGACTTCGAGCAGGCACAAACGCCTTAATTTCAATACAACCATTGAACTCCATCCATCGAAAGAGCGCAATTGACGAAGGAAGAGACACTTGAACTCCCACTGGCGCTCCTGAAGATCGACGTCGTCGCGGGGCCGTCCCGACTTCTGATCGAGTCCCTGCTGATCCCCTAGAAGAGCCCTTGCCGATTGTATACCCCGTCGAATCGGACCCACCAAACATGTCGAAGGTCGACCTTGTAGAAGTGCTAGAGACGACGAACGCCTCCTTCTCCGAGACGCGGGGCACGCGGACGCTTAACAACCACTATGAGCTCGAGAGAGAACTCGGCCGTGGCAGCTACGGGACCGTGCATCGCGGCCGGGACATCATCAACGGCACGCTCGTCGCGGTGAAAGGTCTTCCATTGCCGTTGGATTCTCCTCGCGTTTACATGCATGACAGAGCTCGATGCAAAGAAGCTTAAGAGGAGCAGGATGTCCCGCGCCGGGTTCGGTGGGCCGCGCGGGAGAGGGCGGGGACGGGGTATGGGCGTGGCTCAGGCCCGACCGGTGGATGATCAGGCCGAAAGCAGGGCGGCCATCGACCTCGTGAGGGAGGAGATCGCCATCATGAAGAAGCTGAACCACAAGAACGTGGTTCGGTTGTATGAGGTCTTGCATGATCCGAAGCAGGTGTGAGAATCGCGCGACGGTGTTAGGAGTTGGAGAGGAAGGGCTGATGCGCTTTGTCATGCAGGAGTCGCTGTTTATGGTGTATGACCTTTGTGAGCGCGGGGCTTTGATGCCCGTTAGCTTGGATACACCCTGTGTGCCATATACGGCGGAAAAAGCGCGCGGGTTCTTCCACCAAATCATCTATGGGATCGAATATCGTAATGTTGATGTCGATCTGTTCGTTTACTGAACACTATCTTAGTCCATGAACACGACATCGCACATAGAGGTGTGTTCTTTTCCTGTTTTGTGTCAATTAACCGATGTGTCAAGATATAAAGGTTCGGCTACTGCAATGCCTTGTGGTACTGAGATGTTGGCTAGCCAGACAACCTGCTCTTGGCGAGCGACGGAACTCTGAAAATCGTCGACTTTGGCGTGTCGGAGATGTTCACCACCGGAAATGACAGCCTAAAGACATCAGCTGGGTCACCAGGTACGATGATGCTTGCTGTTGGTTTGCTGACGGACTTTTAGCGTTCTTCAGCCCCGAACTTTGCACAGGTAAATATCGAAAAAAAAAAAGAGAGAATTATTGACGATGATGTGCAACTCCAGCGAATCACGGGTTGATATCCGGCAGGGCCGCTGATCTTTGGGCGATGGGCGTGACATTATACTGCCTCATGTTCGGATTTCTGCCTTTCAAAGGTGTTTCCATCGTGGACTTATATGAGTCCATTAAGACCACTCCGTATGCTCATTACTTGGCGACCGAATGCTGACTCATAGCAGACTCTCAATACCTGAGGGACACAGCCCCGAGCTGGTCGCGCTCTTGGGCCGAATGTAAGTAATCCGCTTTGTCGGTTGTTCGTGCTGAAACACTGTATAGCCTGGATAAGGACCCTCACACGCGAATTACGATGGATCAATTGCGGGTATGTTCAAGGATGCCCGTTCATGCGTTTTCTGATGATGACAGGAGGATCCATGGGTCACAAATAATGGCGCCTCTCCGTTAATAAGCAAAGCGGAGAACTGCGCCGGCAAGGTCGTGACGGAGCTGACGGAGAAGGAAATTGAGGATGCCGTCAAGAGCGTGACCTGTGTCTGGACGGTCGTTCGTGCCGCTTTGAAGTAATCGAATGCGAATGCTCAACGATGAAGATCTGATTGCTGTGTCGTTTAGATTTAAAGCGAGCATCACACCGACGGGATCACGGACGGATTTGTCGGATCCGAGGGGTTGATATTCTGACTTTTTGGTTGCGTCAATAGCCCAGCGATTCTACCTGTCGCAATGTTAATCGACCGCAAGAAACTTATTAATGAGAGGCACTTGGCGTTCATTTATGCTATATGCAGCCGAGAGCTTTGCCTTTACTTCATCTCCGTGTTCATATTAATTTTTGTACAATTTGGTCAAAATAAAGTCGATTATTCAGTAACTCTGCAAGAAAATAAATGAATGCGGACACATGGTATCTAAAGAAAGCTATTTCCGAGTCACGGAACAGCTTGTGACAAAACAGTCCTCCTTCGGTCGATCGGTACTGTCCGTCGGAACGGACCCCAACTCTACGACAAAAAGATCGTTACACGTAAAAACAAAGAATGGGAGCAATTCACTCACTCTTCACAACGCCCAGCCCGCTCTTCACCCGTCCGAATATTGTGTGCTTGTTGTCGAGCCACGGGGTTGGCGCAAGCGTGATCATAAACTGACTGCCGTTGACCTTCGAAATGATGCCGGCGCCCGTGTGCTTCAGGTCAGGATGGAATTCATCCTCAAAATCGTCGCCGTAGATGGACGTGCCGCCGCGCCCTGTACCCGTGGGGTCCCCTGGTGCAATAACAAAAAAAAGTTATTTAACAAGGCTCACGAAGCTGGAACCAGAACACAAATAGAAAGTAAGTTTACCTCCTTGCAAAACAAAGTCGGCGATGATGCGGTGGAACTTCGTCTGGTTGTAGTATCCTGAACAGCCAAGAGTCAGTGGCTCGAACGCGTCTTTCCAAGGTACCCGAACCTGTTTGCGCAAGCTCGTAGAAGTTCTCGCAGGTCTTTGGGGCGTGATCCCAGTACAGCTCGAACTCAATCGGGCCGGCAGAAGTCAGAAACGTGACAGACATTGGCGCGTAGTCAAGATGGTAGTGAAGAAAAAGACGAGGGGCTTGAAATTGGTCCTTGACAGACAGATGGGCGAGTCAGTAATCCTTGTCATGGATTGAATCCGCGGGGCCGAATATAGCGTCGTGAACTACCATAAAGCCGGAGCAAAGAGCAGTTTGCATTCGGGAGCGTGAAGCATGCTCATGCGCCCCTCATAGGCTGGAGGGCTGAATGGGGCATCAAATTCGTGAGATCCAGTGACCATGGTCCATGCATGATACGCGGTGGAGCGGAGCGCGGGCGCACAAAGCAATTGTGGGAGGAAGCCGTACCAACTTTTGTGCCCTAACGGCTCTTGATGATAGATGGGTCGCCAGCAGCTCCGTGACTTGTTGAAAATTGGCAACCTTACGATTTCAACTTGCTGGCTCAACGATAAGAGTTTACTTCTATCAGCGTACAAGTATTAACATCTCGACGACAAAGGGCCTTGGGCATTCGTTTTAACTAATAGGCGGGCGGTGCTCTGTGAATAATAAAGCAAGATTATCGCCTGTGCGCAATAATGCCGTCAGCGGGTCAAACATCGCGAGCAAGAGCCACATCAACAGCCTGAAGGCGTCCGGTATGAGAAGCACCTCTAGCATGGACCTTTTCCCATCGGGATCTGCCGGCAGGTAGGCGAGGAAGGGAAGGATGGCATCATCGGCGACGGCCTCGACTCAAAGGATATGTGTGTGCCTCGTCTGATTGCAACACCATTTCCCCTTCCAGCTCCTCGTCCAACCTCGCTGAATTGGACCGTTCATTTCTTTCGTTCCGCCCTATTCATAATACGAACGCATAATACGAACAACAACGTTATCCTTTTTTGTTATGTCCCTGCATCCTTTTCACCCAGAGCCACCTCCAGTCGGAGCAGCATAGATTATGAAAAGCGAGCTCCTAGCGAGCTCTAATCGAGCTGGATCTGTGCCGTTGTCGGCGTGTATCGGCGGATCATTGGAATTTGACGAATAACTCGAGCAATCGGCGACGGGCGACGACAAACGGGCGCCGTTCTATGGCCGCGCCCCCAGCATAGATGCCGCCTGTCTGCAAATACTGGGCTGCAGGCTTCTGCAAGTTCCAAGACAAATGCGACTACGTTCATGAGGTGGATGGCCTTGATCTGCCGAGACTTGAGGTGTGCTTACTGACTTCTCACCTCAGCTATCGCGGACGGGGTCGCCCAACTCGTGAGTACGAATGCGGCTGCTATGGGATCATGATTGAACGGGCGGCGTGGGCCGAGTGCCGTGGTTGTTGGCGCTATTACTGAGCCATCTCACACCTCGCAGGAAGTCGCGGCTTCGAGTGGATTCTCCCGTTTTTACACCGCAGGCGCAATGGACTCGCGATGGGTCACCCGATTTGAAGCACCAGCATCAACATATCGTCACCAATCACAGCCCACACAACCCGTATGCATTATCACACCAACCCGTTGAGATGTACCAACATCAGGACGGCCACAACCCGGTAATTAGACGTTTGTCGGCGTCCTAGCTTGCTTTCTTCTTTTCGGTCTTTGACTTGTTTTCATTATTTTCTTCAATGTGTAGTCGATTGGTGTTCCTCAAGGGAAGTTACTTATGCATATCCTAATAGTATTTCAATCACAATCCCTATCTTCAACACACCGACTTGCCGGCGCCCATTCAAACGCCAGTCTTGCCGGTATGAAGAGAGTTTGCGTAGAATGTTGCGCTTACTTTTAATATGGATGGGAATAGATGGAACACTTCATATGCCCGCCGCCTCTTCCGCACGTCTCTAATCTCCACCCTCATCAACGTGCAATCCACGCGTTCTTCATGTCGGATAAGCTTCGGGAAGACCTAAGGAAGCAAACCGAGGCAATACTTAAGACGCCGGACGCGGCAAGTGAGTGTGGACTGGATTGACGCTGGGGGATCTTTTCGTCGTTTCGTTCTTTGCGACCGCATGCATCGATTTCGACGCTGACTACGACGTTCGTCAGCTCTAGACACCAGCCGCCTTCCGTCCGAGCTGCACGTCTACCATTCTTTCTGTCCACTTGATGAAAGTAAAGGAAAGATCTCAAAGGTTTTTGGCTTTCCGACGTCAGTCTACAAGGTGATAGGGAGCACGGACGGAAAGCCGTATGTCCTCAGGCGGATTGAAGGTGTGGAGATTCGCCTTGCTTGGAACTGCCGTACTTCGGATTGCAACTAAACGCTGTGTCATGTATGCAGGCTTCCGGTTAATGAATGAGGCCGCAATGTCGACCGTGGATGGCTGGAGGAAGATTAGGCACTCCGGCGTCGTTTCCGTCCGAGAAGCGTTCACGACTAAATCCTTTGGCGATCACTGTATGTATCACTGGATCTGTACTGCCAACTGCCCAGCCGCGTCTACTTCGGCGGCTTCTGACAATATTTCTCGTAATAGCACTCGTGTTCGTCTACGACTATCACCCCCTTGCGACGACCATCTACAACAAGTTCTTCTCGGTACACTCTCAGAATATGGGTTTGCCCGAGAAGACGTTGTGGAGCTTTATCATTCAAATTGCCTCCTCGCTTAAGGCGATACACGACTCGGGTCTTGCCGTTAGAACTTTGGAGCCCACCAAGATCCTCATTACCGGCAAGAATCGCATCCGCCTGAATTGCTGTGGCATATTCGATATGCTCACATATGACGGCAACAGCAACCCCGCGATACTTCAGCAGTTTCAGGTGCGCGACCGCTGCTAGATTGGTACTCGGCTCATATGACTGGTATTTTGGGTTTAGCACGACGACCTGCTTCACTTCGGTCAGCTCGTAATGGCTCTTGCATGTGGTTCTCTAGTTGCTCTCCACAACATCTCAAAGTCGATCGACTTCATATCGCGCCATTACTCGCTCGACTTAAAGAATATCATGATCTATCTCCTCAGCAAGCCACACATGCATAAGTCAATCAACGATGTTATCACTATGATTGGGCCTCGGATCCTTCATGAGATCAACAGCGCGAATCAGTATGTTGAAGTGCTGGATTCCTTCGCTAATCGGACACATCGTGTGGCAGCTACACAGACCTTTTAGAGAGCGAATTGAGCCGAGAGACAGAAAACTTTCGACTTGTCAAACTTATGTGCAAACTGGGCTATGTGAACGAGCGTCCGGAGTGAGTGCGCTGCATGAAGTTCGATTTGTTCGGGTAGGATGACTGATACCTTTCAGGTACGACCTGGATCCCAGTTGGGGAGAGGCCGGCGATAATTTTCTTGTCAAACTGTTTCGAAACTTCGTTTTTCACCAGTTGGATGAGATGGGAAGTCCAATCACGGATTTAGGTCACGTAATTACATACTTAAATAAGGTACTTTTCGCGCGGTATATGGTTTACCGACTGACCCGCTTTGCTTTCGTTGCAGTTGGATGTTGGAGTGGACGAGAAACTATTGCTTACGAGCCGCGACGATCAGTTCTCCGTTATTGTCTCTTTTAGAGAATTGAAGCTCATGGTGGAATCGGCATTTCGGCAGCTTGGGGACTCGAAAAAAACATAGCAAAACGACAAAAAAAAAACCTCCAAAAAGTCTTGGAAAATCCTTACAAAAAAATAATAAAAATCTCTTTTTTAAACACATTTGGTCTTGCTTCACCGACCCTGCGGGACTTCTTCCACATCATCGACTGACACAACCGCCGCTCCTGCTTCCCGACCATTCCAGTCCAGCCATCAGTGAACAATCAGAAATTGGCGAAGCCAACAGCGCTGAGCTTCAAGGAGACCGAATTCCGATGCCGCGCTCCCCGCTTCGTTTTTAGAAGGGTATCTCTAGGTACCGGTGAGGTGTAGCGTGTTTCCGCAGAAGCGTTTTCCTCGTGATCTTCCACCCTGCCTCGTCGCCCGCTGCAATCCATGGACAGTACCATCTTTTGTTCGCGAGCAAAGACTTAGCAACCAGAATAAAGAGAATACGGGGAAAGACTCACTTATGCTCTTCGACCGGATCGAATGCCTCAACAGCCCTGCACGCGACGATCCTGAAGCACATATGGCACTTGAGCTGCGCGTCGCCCTCCCGCTCCCAGCCGTGGGACGCAAGCGCGAGCGCTGTCGCAAAGTGCTTCCACTCCATGCTCGATGAAGGAGGCCGCTCCACGAGGGCGACGAGAGGGTCGGACTCTTCCGCAAGCATCCGTGCCTCAAGGGGTGGGAGGTTGATATGTAGCAGCTCATCGAGACGCGTTTGTAGTGCTCGCAGAGTCGCTTTGTATGGCTGTAATTGAATGGTCAAGAAACAGCGGGTGGATGGAGGAGAGCAGATAGCGCTCCCGACAACCAGTCCCTTACGGCTCCTCATACACATACCAGTCGCGGGAAAACATAAAGCGGCGCGGTTTTGCTCCTCCAAACGCACGCGAGCGCATGGCCCGCGACCAGCGCGTCCCCAACCCTCCGCAGCTCCGCTTCCCCACCGCCCGTCGAGACGCTCAGACGCGCTCCGCAGTTCGGGCAGACAAGGGTGTCGACGCCCTCGTTCTGCCAGCCCCTCGCGGCGCAGACAGGAGGAGCCAGGTAATCGGGCATGTCGAACCAGGTCAAGCTCTTAAAGGTGGCCAGGTTCGCGGCAAGGGCGGCGTCCGAGACGCGAACCGTGGCTTCATCGGTCGCGAGGGTGAGGTCGAACGCGTCGAGCGCGGACTGTAATAAAGATAATAAGCGACGGCTGGTAACATCTTTCGGCCATGGCCGCCATCGCACCGCACCTGCAGTTTCCGCTTCGTCAGGGCGGATGATGGGAGGGATGTGAGCTGCATGTGTTGAGATTAAGACCCAAGTTTCACGATGAACAGCGATGACACTGTCGTACTGGAGCATTCCGGCGACAGTTGCACGATCCGCAGCTTCGGCGCGACCGTGACGAGCTGGGTGTACGTGTTTTCGATGTGTTGAAGCGTGCGTGAAGGAAGCGTGCCGGAAGGAACCTTACATCCTGTTTAAAAGGGCTGGCGGGAAAGAAAGGCTTTATCTTTCTCCCAAAGCGATCTTGAATAATACGAAGGCGATCAGAGGTATTATTTGAAGACGGCGCGGCATTTAGCTAATGGATATTTCAACAGGCGGAATTCCACTGGTACATTAGCGATGTCCCCATCCGTGTCACTTATCGACACCGCAGGTCTTCCCCATCTTCGGCACGGTTCCGGGCTCGCCACTGCCCCAGCACGGCTTTGCTCGCAACAACAAATGGCGAAGTATGGGGCTCGTCAGGTAAGTCTCTGTCCGAAACAAATAGGCCTTACCAACCACAAACGACAGCAAGGACGCGTCCCACGTCGCGGTCGCCTACCAGCTTGACCAGAGCTGTCTGGACGCCGCCACGATCGTCAAGTGGCCGCACCCCTTCACCTTGACCTACACCGTGACGATGACCGTCAGCCCCGTCAAGACGCTCCGCACGCACCTCAAGGTCGACAACACGGGCCCCAACTCGTTTGACTTTGCTAGCCTTCTGCACACGTATTTCGGCGTGGACGATATCGCGGACGTGAAGGTCCAGGGCCTGGCGGGCGGGAAGTACGTCGACAAGGTCAGGAATGCGCAGGCGTTCGTGGAGGACCAGGAGGAGGTCGTGTTTACGGGGGAGGTGGACCGCGTGTACGAAAACCCGACCCTGAAGGCGGTCGCGATTATGGAGGGAGGCCGCATGACCGCCAACGTTGTGTACGAAGGCTTCAACGACGTTGGTTAGTTTCTCTCCTGCCGAATGAACGGAAGGCGGAAGACTGACCACATACTTTAGTTGTATGGAACCCGTGGATTGAGAAAGCCGCCGGCATGGCCGACTTCCCGGACGACGTGCGTTGCTAAATTCCTACTTAATATGTTAACTATTGCTAGGGATATAAGAAGATGGTGTGCGTCGAGGTCGGTCAGGTGGCCCAGAACGTCACCCTGCCACCCGGAGGTTCTTGGGAAGGATCGCAGCTCATCAAAGTGTAAAGGAAATCTTAAAAACTGTCCATGAATTTTTTCCCGTTTCTAGCAGGATTGCACATGAAAAGGAACGCTTATGAATATATGTACGCTGGTTTGCGCTCATTGCAACCATTACATTTCGTAATTGCGTGCTATTCTACATTTGGCACAACATTTCAAGAAATACATCTATGATCTCTAGTTTAAAAACAACAGAAGGTCCGACAACGTCTGCGGCAAGTGCTCATTAACCAAATCCTGTGACTCCAGTTTTAGTACTAGAACAAGCAGCATAATATCTTTTTTTTCTGAATCACCTGCATGGACTCCACGCTCCCCAACGCCTCCGGCCAAACCCTGCAAATCTCCATGCAGCTCGGGTGCGACGGGTAGTCGTAGTCGACCCTCACGCTCATGGCTCTCGCGCCATCAAGGCTCGCGAAGGTCACGACGCGCTCTTGGGCATCCCAAGCCGAGCTCCACCCAACCTCGGCCGACCGCGACCCGAGCAAAGTGAGCTCATTCTCGAGCATGAGCTGGCACCGAAACCGGCGGAGGGACTCGTGAGCTAGCAGGGTCGTCACGTCCGAGAGGTGCTCGAGGTGTGGGAGGTCGAGCGGGGAGGGCCGGTTTGCGGCCTCGACGATGTCGTCGATCGTGCATGTGCCGCTCATAAACTGTTCGTGTCGATGCATTAGAACAGGGAGGGGCACAGGGAGGAAGAAAAGTGACAATCGCGAACTATAATATACACCTGCGCGTCAACGACGTGCTTCGATCCGGTCTCGTTGAAGGTCAGCCTCAACGTGTCTCGTCGCCTCAGCCAAACGTACGTGATCTCTACGCACGAGGAGCTCACGACCTTCACGCCCTCAATGCCCTGCAAGTCCATCAACTTCTTAGACCAGTCCTCGCACCTGTTTCCACATCCACCGCGTTAAATGACGAAGACAAGAAGTATCGCAATCGCTAATTACCATTTGATATACTGGTCGAACCGCGAGTCGCGCCTCGACACCGCGCTCTCGGCCTCGGCGATGCACGCGCCAAGCCTTCCCTTCTCTGCCTCCATTTCCCGAATCGCCGCCGACACCCGCTGGGTGTCCGCCTCCAGCTCTTGAAAACGCTCCTTCAAGAGCGCCTCCTCGTTCAAGTAATTCTGGAGCGGCGCCTGAAGATCCGAAAGGATAGCCTCGATCTCGTCCACGGTCCTCTGTTGCAGTGCAGGGTTTAGGGCATTGCGAGGTAAAGGTCTACGCACACTCTCCGGGTTCACGGCAGCCTTGAGCTCCTCCTGCTTACCAATCTGTGCGTACAAGATTCATTACATAGTATGACTCTTCAAAATACCTGATCGCTCAGTTGGGTTTCAAGTGACCGGAGTTGCTCCCGCCGTTCGAGAAACGCCACGTGCGCTGTCAAGAACAATTCCATCTTCGGTAAGGACTCGTGTTTTGGAATTGCAGCTTCATACCTTCGCAGACACGCTGGATCATCTCGGCCAAGCTCTCCCTCGCAACTTCGGTCTCCGCCTTGATGGACTTGAGCCGTCTCTTGAGCACCTCATTCCGGCTTTCTATATGACATCGTTTCCGTTAGCCACCTCGCAGGTGTGGCCATGACTAACCGGCAGAGCTCATGTCGTTGTCAGTGCACCATACGACGGATTCTCCCAGGATGCGCTTCAGGAAGGCTTCCTTCGTCGTCTGCTCGAGAAAGTTAAACTTGAGCTTGGAGAAGAGTTCCTGCAAAGCACAGCATGATCTTTAGCCCTTACTTCACAGCAGAATAAATAAAGAAATCAAACCTTATGGAATCTCAGCTCGGCCTCCATATTCCTCGGCTGCGACAGCAACAGGCCTCGAACGTCCAGCTTCTCGGTCCGGTCATCCTCAACGCCGGCCTCCGGATCCTGCGGCGACTCCTGTCCCTTGATCCAGTACTGGATCTGGCGCTGGAAGTTGAACGTTGCCGTTGCCAGTGGCGCGAGGGCGTCGGCCATCACCATCAGCCGCGATTGCAATTCGTACAAGAATGTCCGCCTTCCAGTCCAGTCCTCATTGACATTCTTGAGGTCAGGGACAGAACTACAAGTTGCAATGGTCAATGAGTCCAGCACAGTGAGTCCTGGCTGCGAGGATCATGCCCTTTCCATGCGCTCGGGCCATGAAGGGTGCATTCAGCGTTCTGATTTGTAGTAAGCATTAATGAGAACGACTCGCGACAGCTCCCCAAAACGAGGGTGCCCGTAGTGGCGTCAGCTATCCCGGCAGCCATCGTTATATGTCAGGCGGCAACCCGTACAATCGGGAAGGTGAAAGGACGGGTTTTGCATTGCATGCCGTACATTGGCCATAGCATGATGTAAAACTTTTCCGGTACCGTTCTCAAGATGATTAACAGCGTCCTTTCCCATAAGATACTCAACGATGACGACTAAACAAGTGTATTACCGTCGTGCCGTCTTACTTATAATTACTAGTATATCACGGATGCATATGATCCTTAAAAACACCGCCCACGACATCACCGGTTGTGTTTCCAGCCCCTTTCGTTCTCATCCTCATCTTCATACAACGCGTCCAAGTCACCCTCGATCTCCTCATCCGGCCCTGTAGATGGGGCCTCCTCGGTCCCGGCCGCCCCTTCGCCAGTAGCGGCTGCGGCGCCGCTCGCCCCCGTGGATACTGGAACGTCCTCAATCCACGCGAGCCGAGCCGCCTTGTCATCGATATGAATCCCTTTCCCATATGCCTGACAATCACTAGTTCAATAATGACCATATATCTCACAAACACAAACCTTCTCGGCGTCCCGTCGGAGCTTGAATTGTACAGTAGCCGTAGCATTCTCCTCATCGAACTGCAGTGAGGATAACTCGCCAAACTCCTGCATGGATTAGTGAGCTACTGCCTCAGACCAAAAACTCAAACCTGCAGCTGTGATAGAACAGCCTGTCGGGCCGTCGACGGGACCTCGTTAATCAGAATCTTCGTCGTACGATTATCCAATCGGAACGAACGCGGCGGTCCGACTGGCGGACCGCCGCGGCCTCTGCCCCTCCACGCACCCCTTCCCCTCCCTCTTCCACGACCTCCGCCCATTCCTCCTATCCCTCCTTGCAGCGCCAAGACCGGATGAACGCCCAATTTGAGTGCCTTCATTAAATGTTGGTGCTAAAAATACGAAAAAAAATACAATACCTCCGCCTTCAGCGCCTCCAACTGAGCCTTCAGAGCCGGATCCGCCTCTTTTCCGTCGTCTGGTTGAATATTGCTATTCATCTTTGTCAATAAGTCCAGTTCGCGATCCAACCGCTCGCGCTCAATCTCCTCCTGCGAAAGCTTCGACGGAACGTGGGCCTTCACCGTCGCGCTCGCCGTCACAGCGCTGGACAGCGTGGTCCTCGCGGTCTCCTCCGCCGTCTTCGCCGTGCTAAGCAAAAGGGCCCGATCCTTGGAGCTTAGATTCTTCTTCTCCAGCTTCTCCAGTATCTGCTTCTGGTACTCAATCTGTTTCTGGATAAGCTGCTCCTTCTGCTTCTGCAACTCGAGCATCGCCCTCATTTGATTTTGCGCATCGGCCTTCTTATCCGCTTTAAGACCTTCGGGTTTGGCGGCATTCGCGTTCACGGCCTGCATGGCGGGCGCAACCACCATCGGAGCTGGGGGGTGGCCGTGATGTTGCTCCCCGTGATGACCGTAGTCGTTCATACCGCCTGACTGCATTTCCGCCTCCCTCCCCGGCTGGAAGAAGTAGACCTTTACAAATCGGTTCGAGAACACAGGATCGGGAGAGCTGTGGGCCGCCTTCGCCTCTTCCGGCGTCTCAAATTGTATCATCGCCTTATTCTGTCTCGGGTTCATTTGAATGTTGATAATGTTCCCGAATTTCTTAAAAAAGGCGTTGACGGTATCCAGCTTGCAATTCTCGTCGGGGATATTGTCCACAACAATTGTGTCAGATTTTGATCGCGGGATGTAAGGCGCAAATGAGGCACCCGGTGGAGCACCACGACCGCGCCGAATACCGCGACCTCGCCCATGATTCCGGAAACCCCGCTGACCACGGCCAGAGTCGTAACCTCCCCAAGCGGAATCGACTCCTTCCATCGTAGCATCAGCATTCATTCCAACTTGTTGCTCGATCGACGAAGTTTGAGCAAACGACGCCTGATCCGGATCGTACGCCTCGGACGCTTGCGCCTCCACTACATGAATTTAGTACCAGGTACACATAATGCTAATGAATCGTATACCGGCAAGGGGGAGCGCCGGAGCTTGGAACGCCGATCCCGGCATACCCATGATCGGGACCACTTCGTACGGATTCCTCGCCATCAGCGCCGAGTCCATGACGATTCGATCCGCACCGTGATCGAAGGGACATTGGTCGCCACGCAAGCAATATCCTTGCTCTGAAGCATTGTCACAACAAGAATTGATTAAGGCAGAGGAAACCAACCGTCATAATCCCGACACCGCATCCGCCGCGATCCCGAGTGATCAAAACCTTGACCACCTCTCCCCCTGCCTCGCCGTCCACGGAAGTTAGACCCGTTCATTGCCATCAATCCATTTGCCCCGCCCATCGGTACAGCCCATTCCGACATCCCGTTATCCCACCGCGCGCCATGCGCCATCCCTCCGACTCCCGCGAACCCATCAGCACCGGGCCAGAAGTTGCCCAAGTTGTTGTTGCCGTTGTTGTAGGACCCACGGCCACCACCGCGACGATTGTCCCGGTTGTTGTAGTCACCTCGGCCACCCCTTCCTTGGTACCCTTGTTGGCCGCCAAAGTTGTTGGGCCGCATGTGCTTTTGACGGTAGTCGAAATCTTCGGTACCCTCCGTAGACCTTCGCCGTTTGTTAAAACGGCCCTCGTCTGCAGGAAACCGATGACCGTCCGTCCGGGCTCCTCTGGAAGACGATGACGACCTCGTCTGCGCCTCCGTATGCTGCGCCGTTGACGATGAATAGTCCCCTGCTCCTGTGCCATTCGCCTCATCACCGCGTCCTCCATCATTTGCTGCCGTTGCCGCAGCATCTGGCAGAGTGCTGGCCTTCGCCGCGTCAATACTTTGCTGCTCCCCATTCGCGTGCTGCTTCCCAACATGGTCGAGGATCAACGGCGACTCGAACAGCTTGTTGACGAACGGCACCGTTTCTAGCGCCCACATTCAATACAGACAACCAGCCACAGTCATATCGTTACCTTCTTTCAAGAAGTCCTCCAGCTGATTGATGCAGGTCTCCTTCAAGTCATGCTTGTCATGCTTCAGCAGTGCAAGGACGTAGTCCGCCAGGACTTCGGGATCCGCGTCACATATCGGCTCCAGCTGGGCCGTCAGGTAGCCCCGTAGATCCATTCCAACGCTCGACGGAGTCTCGCAGCTTGCGGGTGGATGGCGAGCGCAGCGTCGCAAGAAAAAAGACAAGACTCTCTTTCCGAACACCGCGAGCACGTTATGGGCGACGCAATGGAGATGGACGACGCCCCGCGCGTGCAGTTCTTTACGCCCGGGGAGACTATCACCTCGGATCCGGCCTTCATGCGCGGTCATGGAACCTACAGTCAAGACGAGCAGCTCATCGCGTCAGTCGCTGGCGTGGTTGAGCGAGTTAACAAGCTGATTTCGGTGAAGCCCATGAAGAGCAGGTCATAGAATGCGTACCTCACCGCGTTACTGACGGTATTTTAGATATAACGGAGAAATCGGCGACGTGGTCGTTGGGCGGATAGTTGAAGTCGGCCAAAAGCGGTGGAGGGTCGACATATGTGCTCGGCAGGACGCCGTGTTGCCGCTAGCGGCGGTGAATCTGCCTGGAGGGGAGCTGGTTCGCGCCTTAACTGCTGACATGGGCTAAGCCTTTACAGCGGAGAAGATCTGAGTCCGACGAGCTGCAAATGCGGTCGCTGTTGAATGAGGGCGATTTGATTAGCGTAAGCGTGGCTTTCTATGCCTCAATTTAAACTGAAGGCTAATAGGCAGAGATACAAGCCTTCTTTGGAGATGGTGGTGCGTCCATCCATACACGGAGTGCGAGATACGGGAAGGTATGAAACTTTATTAATCGTTACTTAACTGTTCACGACAGCTTCGAAACGGGTCCCTGGTGACCGTTCCTTCTTCGCTGGTTAAAAGATCAAAGTCGCATTTCCTGACCCTAACGTGCGGTGTCGATGTTATCCTTGGGTTGAATGGATATATATGGGTGTGCAAACACGTGCAGTTCTCACAGGAAGCAGCAACACAGCATGAGGGTCTATTCTCAAATGAGAACGAGGTACGTAGTGCCTCATTTTGTTTTAGATAGTTGAATATACCAGGATATTTCCGACGAAATCCGCCTCGCGATTGTTCGGGTATGCAATTGCATCCATGCGCTCACCAGCCAAGGATGCCTCATTTCGGAAACGCTCATAAACTACGCGTATGATGTTTCGCTTAATTTCCAGCCAAAGCAAATTCACGAACACGCCAAGGAAATTGTTGAAGAGGCACGACGGCTCGCTGCTTAAGGTCTTTATTTTATACATACTGGCTTACACCGAGGCCAATGTTAATTTATTACGGATCATTTCTTTCCTTTCTTGGCCTGGCCCGCCTTTGCTGCCGCTGCGAATCTCTTTTTGTCCTCCCTATGTAAAAGATTATTATCCTTAATCGACGCTGAAAATAAAAGGTACCGTTCCCTCTCCTCCGCTTCCTCCTTGACTAGGATCGAGATGAGGGTTTGGCAGCGCTTGCTTAGTTCCGCAGCAGTCCGAGACTTAATAAACCAATCGAAGCGGAACATGCAGGACTGCTTTATCTCGGCACGGATCCTCTCGTACACATCTTCGGTTCCGTAACCAAAGCGCTCGAGGCATACAATCTACACCGATTATGGAATCGCCGTTTTACGTCATTTACCATGAACCGATCTTCCTCTTCTGTGTAATTCTTCCCGCGTGATTGCCCGTAATTAAATCGAAGTTGCTGCAGCGGCAGCCGGTATGAAGCCACTTTCGCCCGCAACGTCTCCTGACATTCGAAATGCTTTTGCAGCTGCTTCTCGCCCTGTTCGATTTTGGCAAGCTGCTTCTCCCAATCTACCAATTGATTAGAGACCAGGGTCACGGCAAGCAGTGCAGTACCTTGCATTTCTTTGTAACGTTCCCAGAACACCGCAGCGTATCTCTTAACCTCTTCCGGCGTCTTCCCATCAACCTCATTTGCAATGGCGATGATATTATCACTGCCATAATTTTTTAATACTTTATTCGCTTGCCTAACTTACCGGCCGTATTTTTCGTTCGCCTTTATGAACGCCTGGAAATCTTTTTTCGACCAGTTATCAAAAGACTTGAAACCTTTGTAAGTCAAAGTGGAAAAGAAGACTCTTACTTGTTGAAGCAGCTCCTCCCGATATTTCTGATCCTCCTCCGTCCACGGCTCGGCTACGTGCTATTAGCGTGGCCACGCGCAATCAACAAACCTGTATCAATTTTCGCCTGCTCTTCAAGACGTTCCTTCTCCAACGTCTCGTCCGTCTCTTCCGGGTTTGCAGGCTGCCGCTTCACGGCTTGAACGCCTTCAGCCTTCTTCTTTGCATAGCTCTCTTTCAGCTCAAGCTCCAAAAGATCCGGATGGAGGAATTGATGGTCGTTATTTCTTAACTGTGCGTTAAAATGACGACAGCACAAATATAATAAATTACCCTGCTGTCGACGACATCGGTTTTCGACCCCTTGTCGCCTTTCCCCCTACATTCAGTTTCGACCGGTAATAGTCGTCAATCGCGTAACTCCCATCCTTCAACGTCCGCGACCGTTTCGCCGGTTGGATCCAATTAAAGTGACCCCCTTCTTTTTTCTAGTAATGCATCAGTCCACGCATGCTTTGTAAAGTGTACCTGTGACCGGAAATCAGCACCCTCCCATTGATAAGCGCTCCCATCGGATATAAAGTTTTTTACGTCGTCCAAGCCCATATTGCTGTATTTCTTATCGAGTTCCGCAGACTTCTCCTCGCCGCGCTTCAAGACGTCCTCGATATCTGTGTTCGCGATTGTGCTATTTCAGGGTTAAAGCTCATTTGCCGAACCTTTGCGCGAACCTTTCCGCCGATGAGAAGATCGACTGAGCGCCGTGTTGAATCATGCTAAGAAGCTCATCCTTAGAAGCGGCGGCAGAAGCTTAAATGTGGTCAGATATGAATGGAGCGACAATGAAACCTTTCGCTGCTGCTGCGTTTTGCTGAATAACAAGCTGATCGAGCCGAAGTTTTTGCGTCGCGCGGTCAATAACCTTCTCCTCAATCGCGTTCTCCGTGATGAATCGGAACACGATCACCTGCTTTGTTTGGCCAATTCGATGAGCACGATCCTCAGCTATGATTGTCGTTAAGTGATGAAGGCAATACAATAGCCCACCTTGCAAATCCTAAGTAGGCGTCAAGCACAACTTGTTAGTATAGACCAAGCTCAAGACATAATAAACGCACCACTTGAGGATTCCTGCAATATCACTCAGACTAAAAATCACAAAGCCATCAAAGCAACTCACCAGTCATTGTCGTACATAATAACGATGTTGGCGGTCGCAAGGTTAATACCAAGACCTACCACGTGAGCATAATGACACACAAAATATCTTCTTACCTCCGGCGCGAGTCGTCAAGAGAAAGATAAACTTGCTGCTCCCCTCCCGGTTGAACTCATCAATGCCCGCCACTCTATCCTCGTGTGCGGTGTTACCATCGATCCGACAATAATCGAAACCCCGGAACACGCAATAATCCTCCACTACACTAAGTTAGCAACGATACGACGCAACTGCCACACGTACATATGTCCAACATCCTGCTCATCTGACTGAATAGGAGCACTCTAGACCCATTTTCCTTCATCTTCGCAAGTAGCTTATCCAAAATGACCATCTTCCCCGCGTTCTCGACAAGGTGCTCGTCGGTGGTATACGGCGGTCCTGGTTCAGCGCCGTCGAACAGATACGGGTGGTTGCAGCACTTCCGAAGCTGCATTACGATGTTCAGCAGACGCGTCTTGCCACCCGATTTTTTCCCGCCGAGGCTGCCTTTGACAACGTCAGCAGTTAATAACGAGGCCAGGCGGGGCGCAAACCATTAACGGCGTCAATATCCTTCTCAAGGATCTTCTGATACCACTTCCGCTGCATTGCGCTCATGCCGACGTATAGGTTCGTCCGTTTCTTTGGCAGGAGCGACTTCTCAACCTCCATCTTTATCCTCCGGAGCAGGAAGGGCCTCAACACCTTTCTGATGCTTCAATATGACTTGACACTGACGTTCCTAACCTTATGCAGCTGCTGAACAACCTGATCTTCGTCGCCCCCCCGCGAGTCGAACCAAGCGTTGAAGTCGTCTGACGAGCTGAAAACGTCCGGGAGCAAGAAGTTCAACAGGGCCCACAATTCATGCAAATTGTTCTTTCAGCGAATCAGCTTCTTGTTAGAACCGCAAATATTACTTGCAACGGCGTCCCCGTGATTAGCAGCCGGTTTCTGCAGTTGAACTCCCTCACGATCTGCGACAAACTCGAATTCTCATTTTTAACCCGATGCGCCTCATCGATGATCAAATACTGCCACGATATCTTCCTCAGAGCTGTCTTCTCTAGCAGACACATCTCATACGACGTGACGAGGATGTCGAAGTCCTCCGGCGTCAGAGTGTCCCTCACCATGTGCGCCTTACATGAAGTTAAGCCAAGAACCGCTGCCGACTGCCCTACCCTCGTCTCCTTGTCCCCGTGGAACAGGAACGCGTTCAGATCGGGAACCCAGCGCTTAATTTCGGACATCCAATTGCCCAGGGTGGTCTTAGGAACGATGATGATGTGTTTCCCGTGGATGCCTCGGACGTGCTTCAGATATCCCAGGAAGGAGATAGACTGCAATGTCTTCCCCAACCCCTGCATGGCTTCAGTATGCTTCTAAACCAAACACTCGCACCATCTCGTCCGCAAGAATGCCGTTAATACCGTTGCAGTACAAAGAGATCAACCAGTTGAGGCCCTGAAGTTGATAGTCCCTCATAACACCGCCCTTGACATCTAAGTCCACTTAGCTCCCAGCAAACTGAGAAGGAGAAAGACGTACAGGCAGGCGACTCCGTGAACACAGCCGGCACATCCTCCTCCTCCTCCTCCTTCCTTAACATCTGCTCGTCCTCCTCCTTCTCCGTCATACGATGCCGCCTCGACCTGCGCCATCGCTTTAGCTCACGCAACGACGAGTTGTCTAGATGCATACCCATCCTTAGCCTTCTTCCCTGTCTGCTCCTTGTCCACCGCCGCCGTGAAGGCGGACCGATTCTCGCCCTTCAGTTTGCCCAGATTAATAAAGTGCGAGAAGAGGTCCGTCTGGCCCAGGAGGTAGGCGTATCGCTTCATCGAGTCAGCCGCCTTTTGTTTTAGAAGGGTTACATGTAAGCAAAGGCGAATAACAACATGAATACACGAAGCAGGTGCAAGAATACCGACCTTGCTCTCATTCAGCTGCTCGTTCTGCTCAGCCAGCTTCCGTTTCTGATATTCCGTTAGCAACATGACAAATAATTTGCCCTTACTCTCTCGTTCTTCATGTCCTTCTTCGACTTGCCGTACTCCTGGTCATCGTGCGCCTGACGAAGTATGAGATGATGTGACCCCGCAGAACGCAGCAACCTCCTCAACGGGCTCAGCGTCATCCATCTGCACGTCATCCGCTTCATCTACGTCGGCCATGGTAAGGCCGCGCCAGTGGTTTCCTGATGTTGGGACGCGTTACGGCTTTTTCGAACCCTTCAAGCCTTCTTGGGGAGTGGAAGAGCAACGAATACGCGACGATGAAATATATTGCCATTGCAGATGACTTACTGCGTCTCATTACCCTCCGCCCCACAAACTACTGTCTCCTCCCCCTCACCGGGCTCGGGAACGTCAACGGCACCACTAACTTCGCGACCGCATCCCCACCTCTCGCTTTCCCGCCTTTATCAACCTTGCACCCGAGCTCCTTCATCACCAAAATCACTTTGCTTTCTGGTATCTTCAAGCTGTTCGCAATACTTTTCGTTGGCAGGCTATAATCCTCGAGAATCAGGCACATGCAGAGGATGTATCCCAGCAGCTTAAGCTTCATGCTTTCCGGTGCTTGACACTTCTTCGCGTTCCGCGGGTCGGGCACCGTAAAGCGTGCAATGAGCTTGTCCTGGAAACAAATAGAAATGAAGCCGCCGCGTGAGGACAAGGCGAAGGAGAAGGCACTTACACTGATGACACGATGCATGCCCTTGAAAAGGTAACCCTTCTGAAGCTCCATTGGCTTGCTTTCATACATCTTCGTCATGTACGACAGGTAGATCAGCTATGAAGGAAAATTGCATTCAATAATATTCAGTGTTCAGCCGGAGTACCACAAAGCCAAACCTGACGCAGCTTCTTCTCGCCCCCATTCTCCGTAATGCATTTATGGATCCTATCCTGAGCCCATTCCGGCACCCTGGCCGCGGTGAGGTCGGCCGAGAGGTCCTCCTTGAATTTATGCTGCTTAATATGCTCGACGTCGATCACGTTCAACTCCTGCAACATTTGGCGTTAACACCAGTTCAGGACAGCAGTTAACTCCACCTCATCCGTGACGATGTCGCTCATCTTGTATACGGCTCGGACGGATGTCGCGTTGATGTCGAACGGCGGGATAGGCCGCTTGGCGTTTTGCTCCGCCATGACCACGTCTGCCAAAAGAAAACCTCAAAACAACGGCCTAGAAATTGGTGAGCCATACCTTCCATAGGCAAAACCTCCGCGGAAGCATCGATCGAGTCCTTGATCATCCCCTCCGCCATCGACACCGACGTCGCGGTTAGCTTATTCCGCTCCATGGCCTTAATAGCCTTCTTCCTCTTGATGGTCCCGAACGTCTGGCCGAGCGTGTTCCTGCTCTCCATGCTCTTCACATCAATCTCATCAGCATCCCAACGTGGTCTTGGCCAATTCACACCTTCTGCCCAATCAGCCTCGATTTCGGCGTCTTGAGCCGCTTGACGACGGTCGACATGCGCACGACGTGCGCATCCGCCAGCGTCAGCTTGTTCGTCTTCCGGTTGTATATCCCTACAGCGTATCTGCACACGTGTCAACATGATCATGCCCCATGCAGCCACACGTACGTGCTCGCCACATTGGTATCAGCGCTGTCCCCGACATACTCCACGGGGCCGTTGTCCCCCGCGACTAGCACGCGAGGTAGTGCCCCGTCCTTTTTCTCTGGCTTCTCATCCTTCCTGACGAAGCAACGGAAAGGAATCTCTCCTATGTTTTCGGGCTTGTCTGGGAAGTACGCCAGGATCGGGCGAGCTCCTGAGGTCTGGCATTCGACATCCATCCCTTCACTGCTAAGAAAATGGGTCGAAAGGTTTCAGGTTCAAGCCTTCACGGAATGAACACCAACACATCCGCCTTCGCGATCTTGCGAAAGGTTCGCCTGAGATCACATGATCACCCCGTGGCTGATTATTGCAATTCGTTCGCAGGAGCAATGCAAGTCGCTGCCGCTGGAGAAGCTGTACCTGCGCCTGGAGAGGATTGAGACCGAGGAACAACGGGAGATGGAGGACATCCGGCGGCGGTATGCGGCCGAGATGGGCGACGTGCAGCGACAGATTGCAGGGTGTGTTGCCGGCGAGCTTCTTTCCGTTTTTGTGCGAGCTGGGCTGGTACTGAGTAATCATTAGGGACCCGTTAGCGTACAACAATCGGCGGGAGAGACCGAAGTATTAAACGACTGGTCATAGTGGCTTCTTCCTCGCTAACCAAGGGGAGGAACGACATTCACGCACATCTGCAGTCATATAGATGGTGGCGCAGCGGCGTAAGCAAAGCAACAGGCGACGGACGTGATTCCGAGCGAGCCGGTGGACTGTGGTCGAGCTCGCAACCAGTCAGGGATATGATTTTTGCGTCATGACGGTACACTTGGCTTCATATATGCTGATACCCAATGTATTTTTGATCGTGACCAATGTGTTCGTGTTCATATCTATCTCTCACATCCTTGCTAATAAACATATGCTTCTTCCTCACTTGTCCACCTTCTCGTCCGTCCGATTCATCATCTCATGCAGGTTCTTGGGCTTCAAGCTGGTATGAATTACATCACCATCAGCGGTATCACTACAACACGCAAAGCAGAGTAATCTCACTTGTGCAGCAACCTGCTCCTCTTGGCCTCCACTTTGACGGTCGCTGGCGACGGCACATCGCTCGGGCTCTTGATGCTGAACACCAACGCAAAGTCAGGTCCAAACCGATCCATTGGCAAACGAAGAAGAACTCATACCCAGTCAGCTTCTGGTGCCTGAAGAGCGGGTGCTTGGATAAGTACTGCTTGCCCTCCAGCGGGTCGGCCATGGGGTCCGCGCTGCCTCCACCCATCATGGTGTTCCCGTCCGCGATGGCGCCCTCGGCGGCGGGGGCGGCAGCGTCCTGCTCGAGCGAGGCGTCCATCATCACGTCGTCCGTCTTCTGCTGGTCCATTGTTGCTGAGGTGTAAAGTACGCGGGGTGCAAGTAGAAGCGTTCAAGATCAGAATCTGACTGGACCGTCCGAAAAATGCAATGCCCTCACCATCTCTTCTTTCCAATGCGAAGGTCAGTCGCTCCCCCGAAGCTCATGGAGCGCTTCTGACGACATATTAACGCCCGGATGGCCGCCTACAGAGTCTGATCAAGTCGCTCCTTCCCTCAAGTATAGCCCCTTCCGGCTCCGGGGGATACGTCCCGGCGAAACCACGACCGTCGCCTTCATCGCGGCCCCAAAGGCAGCCCAAACGGGTCATCGCCGTCTCCGAGGATGCGGTGAAAGGGATACCAAAACATTCGCGGGGCGCGGGGGTAGATGGCGTGCGGGGGGCAACAACAGTGGAGGATAAACCCGACGCAGCGACCATCTTTGCACGCCCGTGGACTTTGGATCTGAAGCTCGGTGGCGACACACCACCGAACGGGCTCGCGGCGTCGGACCCCCTATACCTTCAATCCCTGCCCAAGATCGAGCAGTTCCGGCACGACGACTTTCTTTACTCGGTCGTCCCCAAGCCCGACACCTTGCAAATGGGGGAGGTCCCGACCTTGCGGCCGGAGTTGCAGCGGATTCTTTTCAAGTATGGCCCCGAAGACTTCTGCTCCTTTTTCTGACATTTGCAATGAAAGTCCCGGTGTGCATATGCTCCAAGATCCAAACTCGGGCCACTATAACTTCAGTCCATACCTGCAGCACATAGTTCAACCGAGCGATTTCGATTTCGACCGTTTGGCGCCGTACACAACCGCATCGCGAGATGATGTAATTTACTGATACTTAATGTTGTCGCATCACTTAGCTTCCCTTAGGCCCTATTTCAACTCGCCATAAAATACGACAGGAAATATGCATCGTCGACATCCTCCATCACATCCCTCCTCTCTAAAGTCTACCAATGCGTCTCACAGGGACGTCGCGTGAACAGGGAGATGTTCTCTGCGAGTCTCTCCAACGAGGTATGAGGTTTTCTGGCGCCGTTGTGATTTGCTGAAAGGTTTGAATTGCAGAGTGTTAACTTTACGGGGACGGCGAGGGCTCCGACGTCTGCGCTGCTTCGATATCGGGATGGGGTTTATCTAGTGGATAAGGAGAGCCCGTTAGAGGATGAGGAGGATACGAATGTGCTAATGGAGTTGGTCTGTATTATTGTGACATATCCTTGGCTTTAGATAAGTTGCTGATGACTGCATACAGGGGAAGTCGATGGAGAAAATGTTGACGACGAGCGAGCGCGAATTCGCGACATACTTGAAATCAAATAAGAATGCGCCAAACACGCCGCCGCCACCGGAGGCTTATAATTACGCGAAGGTGCGTACCACTACACGTCGGACAACGATTTATATTGTCTACAGGTTGAAAGCTTCCTGCTCCGCTCTCAGCTCGACTGCGCGCATAAAAAACTGCCGAAACAAACCTTTGACTTAAAGACGCGCGCCACCCTCCCGATCCGGATGGACACTAAGAATTACGCGGTGAGCCCTCCTGCATCATCAACAGAGACTGACCAGTCGGTAGAACAACGTCGACTATAAGCTACGAAAGCTGTGGGGTCTTCACGAGTCCTACGAGCGTGAGCGTTATGACATGGTGCGCTCGACATTAATCAAGTACAAGTAGGTCTATGCGTTTTCGTATTGCATGCGGGAACGAAATGTGCATGCAGAACAAGCTCTAACATACATGCAGCTTTCAAGTCCGTATTGGGAACATGGACGGCATCCTGATCGCCTACCACAACACCCGCCAGATTTTCGGCTTCGAATACCTAAGCCTCAAGGCCATGGACGAGATGTTGTTTGGGTCCCACAGGTACGGGAACGCCGGGTTCGCCTACTCCGTGAAAGTGCTCGGGCGGATCCTAGACTGGGTTACGGCCCACTATTGGGGTAAAGACATTAGGCTGACGGTCAAGGCGAATGTTGATGAGGTCGGATGTAGGGGGAAGCGGAATGTAAGTGCCTTCGGCCTCGTGACGTTGATACTTACTTATGCGGGGTTTTAGTATCTGGAGGTCTACGCGGAATTGTTGTCGGAGAATGGGAAGGAGAACGAGAACAAGAAAACGAAAAGATCTATCAAGAGGTTTGAGTTTGAGGTGTCAAGCAACAAGGACAACATGGGCGATTACTCGTCGGACGACGTGACCGACTGGTGGGTCGAGACAACCATGTCCAGCGTGGCGTCCTACGACCCGCCCGCGACCAATTCGTCCACAAGGAAGCCCGCCCGCTCTCAGCTCCCCGTCTCCGTCGCCCCCGGGGGGGACGTGGACGGGTACGACAACGCGGACGAAATCGACGACACATTCTTTGGGGTGAAACGGGGCAACATCGTGGGGGCGAAGCTGTGGAAGGAATATCAGGCCGTTCGGGCCGCGTGCCCAAATTTAAATGTTGGAGGTTCGGGGAATGAGGCGTATGTGCGGAATTTGAGAAAGGTGGTGGCGTTTGATGATGAAGTTGATACGAGGGAGCTTAGGAGGATTCAGTAAATACTTGGACGGAGGCCGTTGCTGTAGAAAAGCACAAGGGCTGCGGCGATGATAGTTGCATTGTAGTTTATTTATCTACATATTTAACTCAGTAATACAACGGCAATTTTGTGAGTAATGGCTTCATGTCTTAAAAGCGAAGAACCCGAGGCGCCTGGCCTCTGCGCTTTGAAGACGCCCAGACGCTGTTTTCAAAATCCTCCTCCGCTTGGGAAGAGGCCTTTTGGTCATGCATAAGCGACCTCCAATTGCAAAACGCATCAACAACGCACCTTTAAGTCCTCATCCTTTTTGTTGTAAAACTCCGTCAGCTCCTTCCTCATCCCCGCGCTCAAAGGCGGCTCCTTACAAGGCGCACCTAGCTCCTTTTTCGCCAACGTGACGAGCGTCTTCGTCTTCTCATTTTTCCCTAGATAATCCGCCAGCGTCTTATCCGAAGCCAGCTCCTTCCCAGCCCACCACAGCGCTGTGTCGTCCCCGCCGCTGAACACTTCCTTCGACGCCGCGCTCCCAGCCAGGTTCTCACATCCCTCCATAATCTCCCTCGCCGTCTCCCACTCCGGCAAACCAGCCGGATACGCAGCTATCAGCGCGTCACCGAGCATTTTCATCGCCTCCCCCAACTCCTCCTCGGTCAAAAACCGACCGTTCTCGATGTAGGACGCGCCTGTCACGACCCTCGCGTGCTGGATTGCCATGGCGATCGCGCGCGCGTCCGCGCCGTTTGGGTCGGGGGCCTCACCCAGCCGTCGGCCGGTGGGATCCCGATTGCGGGAATACGATTTCCCGTCCCGCTCAATCCTCACGCCCTTCTTCGGGTCGACCTGATGTGTGGAAAAGATCTCGATCTCCTCTATCGAGTAGCCGTGGTCCTTCTCGGGCTTGAGGAGGCCGTGCTCGAGGATGTCGGCGGAGGCTAAGCGAGCAAAGTCAGCCGGAGCAGAAGTCCAAGACCGCAAGACCGCACCGTCCGCCATCCGCTTAAGCCGTTGAATGCCATTGTAGAGGGAGCATATTTTCTCCTTCAGGTCTTTGATGCCCTGGGCCGAGGTGGCCTGGACGAGCAGGACCACAGACCCATTCCGCTTCACTCGGAGTTCCATCGCGAATACTTTGACGATCAAGCCGTGAACAGATACGACGATGGAGAGGTCCCTAACGTCGTCGGCGTCCCACAAGGTCGAGAGGAATCATGGCGGATCTCAACCGCCCCTCATCGACAGGAGATCTACCGCGACTGCGGCTCGGACGCCGGAGCGCACGCGGACAGGGGATCGGCCGCGGACGGACCGAAGCGTGGATGCAACAGGAGGCGACCCGCGCCCCTCCTCCGCCAGGAGCATGGCGTCGACATCGGTTCTTTCGCAGAAGACGAAATCGATTCAGCTGAGGTTCTTCCCGCCCGGTATCGTACTGGAATATCAGGACGGCGACGCCATGAAATCCAAAACCATTGATCTCCTGGACCTGAACGAGAAGTTGGTTTCAACGTGCTCATGCTGTGGAGAATTTTGGGCTGACTATAGCGGGGATGGCACTCACTAGGTCCGACCTCGGCATCATCGGCACCCGGATCATGAACCAGGAAAACCTTCTCTACCGCGCCGGCTTCGAGCGCATTAGCATGCTCCTCAAGCGTCTTCAGACTAAATTCACGTCCACGAGTTCGTCCGAGTTCTTCCTCCGCAAGCGCGTGACGGCCCACGCCCTACCTATGACCAACTTTGCCATTAACAAGCACGGCGATCGAATGATCACGGCGGGCTATGACCGGCTGTGCAAAGTGTGGTGCACGAACACAGCCACGGAGCTACGGACACTCGTGGGACATCAAAACGTCGTGTGTAGCCTGGCGTTCAACAACCCGTTCGGGGATAGGGTTATCACAGGCTCGTTCGACAAGAGCTCGAAGTTGTGGGACGTTGAGACGGGGAAGTGCGTCGAGACGCTCAAAGGTCACACGGGGGAGATCATATGCCTGTCGTTCGACCCACGGAGCCAGCTAGTCGCGACCGGCGGGATGGACAATCAGTGCATCTTGTGGGATCTGCGGAGTGGGACGGAGCTGTGCAGGTTCAAGGGTCACTCGAGGGAGATTGTTGGGTTAAGCTTTGATAATAAGGGGGAGATGTTGGCGACGGGGTCTTTCGATTCTACGGTCAACATTTGGGATCTACGGACCGAGAGGTATGTGCTTCTCCGCTTGAATTTCTTACGCGTTTGCTCACTGTGCACTATCAACGCAGGAATATGCACACCCTCATAGGTCACCGACAAGAGATCACATCTTTAGAATTCGACTTCCGCGGCCACAGGGTCCTCAGCGGTTCCCTGGACGGCACCGCAAAGCTCTGGGACGTGGATTCCGGACAATGCTGCGCCACGCTCCTGGGCCACACGGATGAGGTCCTTGACGCTCGCTTCAACAACACGGGAACCAGGGTCGTCACGGGCTCGGCCGATAACACGGCGAGAGTGTTTGACGCGTCAAGTTACGAGTGCGTCCAGGTGCTGACGGGGCACTTGAACGAGATTGCGAAGGTGGGGGATGGATTCGTTTGGGTCATCTTGTAAAACGTTAGGACTGACGAATTCCACACCCCGTTTTTGCCACCATAGGTCAACTTCAGCCCCTTTG
Organism: Irineochytrium annulatum; assembly: GCA_027600665.1. Classification (NCBI taxonomy): domain Eukaryota; kingdom Fungi; phylum Chytridiomycota; class Chytridiomycetes; order Chytridiales; family Chytridiaceae; genus Irineochytrium; species Irineochytrium annulatum. The sequence goes on along the minus strand of JADGJL010000017.1, from coordinate 40,783 downwards.
GTAACCGAATCTTGACGTCGGGTCGAGATAAGGCAAGCCCAGATTGAAAGTATGAAATTTAACACGAAAGTATATACAGCACGCAAAGCTTTGGGATGTGAAATCGGGGAGATGCGTCCAAACTCTTGAGGGCCACACGGACGAGATCTTCAGCTCGACGTTTAACTACGATGGTGACCGCGTGTTCACAGGTATACATTTAGTACATTACTTGCTGAACGTTTGTCGGGATATGATGAGAAGGGCAAAATATATGGGCAAAGGAAACCAAAAAATGGGGTTACTTAGAGATCGATTAGGGGACTGCGAATGAGGATTTGTCCTTGAACTGCACTAATGACACAAATTTCAGGCTCGAAGGACAATAGCGTAGGCATCTGGGGCGTCTTAGACCCGGTGTCCGAAGAGGCAACAAACTGAGAGGCCGCCACAACCACACCTCCCTCCATAACAAGTTACTCCACAGCATAGGAACCGGGGTCTCCATATGCGTTCGCGGTATAATAGGTGTCGAAATGGTGCCGCGCTAACGACCGAGAGCACCAAAGGCGGGTTAAAGTCGACCGGGTCTCTCATCTAGGCCCATATTCCTCGTACTGAGCCCGGGTGATGGCGTTCTCGGCTAAGGCAACGGGCCGTTTGGCGGCCCACTCGCTGCCGCACTCCCACGTGTACTTGATCGGGCTGGTGTATGTATGGAACGTAGAACATAGATGGGCGAGCGGGGCGTAATTGATTGCAGCGTTGATTTTTTTAATTGCGGAGAAGCGGTCAATAAAACAATAATCCAACGAAAAAACGAAGGAGAACTTACTCGTTGGGTGTGAAGATGTTGACGGCGTACTCGTCGGGGACCTCACGGCGCACGTCGGTAAACCTTACAAAAGGATCAGGTGAGTAGGTTCATCAGCCCGTAGTAAGCCTGCTAGTATTACAATCGTTCGGAGAAGCCGGGCATGCACACGTTGCCCCCCGTAAGGACAATGTTGGCGAATAATGGACCATGGAGGTCTGCGAAAGGAACGATGGTGAATAACAATATGTTGAAAAAGAATACTTAGGCGAAAAATATCGTACCTGGGCTAGCGGACAAAACGGATTCGACAACGGCCTCCACGAGTCCGGCCTGATTGAGCCCGAGGTCGGAAGGGTTGAAGAGGACCTCGGGGACCGTGAAACGTTCGTGATTAAGTTGAAGAATCTGGCAGCCCGCCCGACATAATAATTAGGGACAGAACACCTCAAGATCCCCGAAGCCAGTCGCACCTGATTCATGTCGGCGGAGGTGTCCGCCTTATCCTGCATATGGTTGACAATCAGAACGGATGAACTCACAGAACAAATACCAACCCGAATATACCCATGTTTCCGTGTGATGAAATCCGGCAAAATATACTCCAGCACCTCATTCTTATCCCTTTAACAACGAAATCTGTGAGCAAAAAAAGCTGCGGTTTAGAAGCAAAATTCACTTTGATGTCTTCAGCTCCGCCTTAAAGTCGACAGCGACATGGCAGCAGGCCTCCTTCACTTCGTTGACGACGTAAGTTTCTTCCATCATGTTCCATTGCCTTCGCAAGAAGTGAGATAAACTGGTGATGGCGCGCAAGGACATTGGCAGACTCACCGAAACGAGATAATTTCCTTGAGATGGTTCGTGAGAAGTTTGCCGCCGACATTTATTCTTTGCTCGTTTGTCAGAACTTCGGCATCGTAATCTGATGAAGAAGAACGCAACGGCAATATACCTGCGAATGGAAGCCAAGAGTGGATGGCCGTGTACGACAGGGATGACGTTGGTGAACGAAAAGCCGGAGTCTACGACCAGGATGCACTCCGTCCGCCTCGCGCCGCCATAGAAACATAACTGAGCACCTTTACATGCAGGTCAAAAGAAAGAAGTAAATATTACACAAGAAGCCGCGCATATTTTATGTACCTAGACCTCGAAACACGGATGAGAAGCCGTACTCCTCAAAGAAGATCTCGTCGTAGGACGTGCGGATGGAAGGGAAGTTGAAGCAAGGCTCCGTCACAATTAGGCTCGAGGAGTTTGGGTCGCACTTTTATTGAGGTCGTTGGATACGGCAAACAAGAAAAAAAAGTCGAAAATGAACAACAAGGTATAGCGACAAAAAGCAAGAAAGTCACAGAACAGAAAGTAGGGCTCGCACATTCATTCCTTTGCCGAAGAGCGACAGGTCCAGGATCTCCTTCTGCAGCGACCAGTCCGTCAGGAAGCCCTGTTCCAAAAATTGCAACGGGGATGCAGCAGTCGTCAGCAATGGCAATCCAGCCTTTCCCAGTCGACGCCAAATTCGACCTTTTCGAATGGCAGCCGGAACAGCATTCCCGAATAATCCGTCCTGTCATCCACCTGCGCGCCGAGATACCGCCTCTTGTCGCCACGTCGCTTCGTTTCCGAATTTGGTACGTTACTGCAGCCCGATAGGCATGATCGGCTAGTCAGCATGCCACGGCTCTCGCAACAAAATCGGCCGGGGAAACAGACTCACACGCAGCCGTCAGACCCCGCCATGCCCAGCTTGATCGACGCGGCGCCGAGGTCGATCACCACCGTGCTCATTGCTGGGGAGAGTTCGCAAAGGGCCGACTTGCTTTGCACTCCACTTTCGGACACCTAGGGCCGAATTCAACAGGTCATGCGGGTGCTGGCAATGAGTTTGCCGCTCGCAAGGTGCAGTTGGGATCGATGCGGAGAAGCGCTAGATTCGCACGACGACGCGGGCGCCCACCATGAACGCCCCGTCCGCAAAAACCAAGGCGCGGTGCCGGCCGCCGTGGCCACGGACGCTGAATCATCGACGCTCTGATCGCTACGCGCGTATCGTTGCGGAGCATGCGGCACAGGGGTACCCCGGCGCTGGTGCGCCCCGCGCCCGCACCGGCGCCGGCACCTATGTGCCGCATGCTCCCAGACGACAGCGCACTTACAGATTTCACGGTCAGCCGATGCCGACTTACTACGAGCCGTACGCCGTCCTACGCTTCCAGGAAAACTCCTTCGCACTCTCCGAAGCCGTCATACACCTCGTCCACGCACCGGCCGAAGCCGACATAGGTGCCCAAGTCGGCGCCCTCCTATGCTTTCGCAAATGCCTTCGACACAGGCGAGCCTTTGTACACGCCGGCCTCCAGCGGCGGCGGCTACGTCTCTTCCGACAACATGTCGCTCATGTGCCCTTCAAGCGGTCCCCTCACAGCCGCAGGGCTGCCGCCTCTTTGTCGTTCTGTTCAATATCACTGGTGTCACAACTGGCCGAGCTATGTTTGCTGTCGCTTTTATCAAACTAGAACTTCTATGAACACATTGTTCAAGTAAATTGTATGCTGAGGGTCTGAAAGTCTGTCCTCTTCCACGTGTACTGCCTCTTGCTATCGCCTTTCATCACTATCCCCTCCTAGTTGTGAAAAGACACCCGCCTTATGTGGAAGCATAAGGGAAATATCGAGGTGTGCTAGTCGTGGAGGTTTGCGAGATCCCTGCAATTGCCATGTCATGATCCTCTTTTCCTTAACAATTAAAGTCGTGAAATGTACAGTAGTTATCACTTGCGGTCTTTTTTATTGTAGTCTTTCCGCCCACATCAGTCGTAGTCCATAAATCAATTTAAGAGGAAAATCTAACGAACAATGGGCCACGGAAATGAACTTAAAGTTGTTTCGAGTATAGAAGATATGACGACCAAAAAAATAAAGATAAAAAGGCGTGCACCGCAAAGGCGCTGTTAGTGCGTATAACATCGATGTGGTGGAAAAACCAGGGGAAGGAAGGAAAGATCATACAGAATTGTTGCAAGGAAGAACACACATATGTGAAGCGAGAACTGCGAATGTCTAATGATGCCGAGTCATAAAAGAGATACACCACATAGTTACTGAAGCAACACTACATCTGCATCGGCTGCACACCCTTCTCGATCGCATCCTTGCCCTCAACCATCGTGCGCTTTTGCACGCCGTCATCCTGGCTCGGGTTGATGATATACCTGTAGAAAAGCAAGCGGTTTAGCGAAACTAATATTAATCGTGACGGCAAGCAAGAATGCTTACGAAATATCGTCCCACGGGTGCCTGTACAGGCCCTGCTTGAGTCTCTTCTGATCAAGGTAGTGCCCAATAAACCCAATGGACCTGCCGAGCACGAAGAGACCGTTCAACGTCCCAATCTGGACGTACTCCTCGGCCTCCTCCTGCGAGAACGCGCCGCAGCTCCTCAGCAGATCGACGAACGCGACACCGACGGCGCCGTCGACGTTCAAGATGAGGTTATCCTTCTTTGACGTGGTGATCTTCTCGACCTCGAGCGCGAAGTTAAGGATGTCGCACGACGGGAAGTTGTTCTTGACGAAGTTCTTAACAATCTCGACGCGAAGATCCGGGTTCGTCCTGCTCTTGATCTTGTGGCCGATACCGAGGATGAGCTGGTGCTTCTTCCTCATCGAGTCGACGAACTCGCTGGGAAGGAGACCCTGGTCGTACGCTGCCGAGAAGGTTTGTGCCGCGCCGTCAAGCGCACCGCCAAATCGCTCGCCGATCGTCAGCAGACCGGACGCGAGGGAGGAGACGAGATCCCTGCCCGCACGGGCCGTAACGATGGTGTTGTGCGCGCCCGAAACAGCGGGTCCGTGATCAGCTGTAAGCATGAGAACCATCTCGATAAACTTGCTTGCCCACGTTGGGAGGCGGCGCTTGAACCATAAGAGCGACAGCACGCCGCCGATGCCGATGTCCTCCTTGAAGACCTCCGAGATGGCCATGCCGGCGTACAGGAGCTCCTGGCCACGGTCGTCGCAAATGGTAGAGATAAAGGAGGCTGGCTTACGGATCAGGCCAAGCTCCTGAGCCCAAGAGTAGTCAATCGGAATCTTCGGCGGCTCAGGCTCCTTGCCGAGAACAATGGTTTTCTTGCTGACGAGGTCTTTGAAGACCTGGGCAAGGGCGGCCGGAAGGTCCTCGAAGGTATTGGGGACGATAGCACCAGCGGCGCGAAGGCCAGCGTTCTTCGAATCGGCGGTCTCGAGGTCAGAGTTCGCGAACGAGCCGGCGTGGCCGAATTGGACCTATCCATACGCGCCCGATCAGGCTCAGCCCCACCGCTTTACAACCAAATTATCACTTACGTCCGTCGTGAACATCTTCGCGCAAGTACCAATGCACCACGCAACAACGGGCTTCGTGATCTTCTTCTCCTTAATCGCGGTCGCAATGTGGTACTCCTCCACACCACCGACCTCACCGAGCAGGACAATAATCCTCGCCCTCGGGTCGGCCTCATACCTCAGCATGTGGTCGATGAAAGTCGAGCCCGGGTACCGATCACCACCGATCGCAACACCCTCGTACACGCCGTCGGTAGCCCGCGAGATGATGTTGTTGAGTTCGTTCGACATACCGCCGGACTTAGAGACGTACGCGACGGACCCGGGCCGGTAGAGCCGGGAGGAGACGATGTTGTCCATCATGCCGCCCGTGTTGCCGATCTTGAAGCAGCCAGGCTTGATGCCGCCGACCGTGGCCGGGCCGATAATGAGAACGTCCTTGGCCTTAGCGGCGTGCAGGAGCTGGCGCGCACGGCGCTCGGGGACACCCTCGGCGATAATGGCGATCGTCTTGAACTGGGCGAACGTGAGGAGCTGCATCGTGCTCTCGTAGACACTATCAATCGATGGAAGTTAGCACGTATCTGTCATAATACAGGACAAGATGAATAACAAACCTTCGGAACGAAGCAAAGTTGATCACGACATCAACATCGGGGAACTTGGCGCAAGCCTCCTCGATGGAGGTGTATACGGGCATGAGCGTTTCCTTGGTGCCCCAGTAGAACTTCTGGACATGGTGCCCGCCGAACGGGTAGATCATGCAAGCGACCGACGGTTCAGCCCTCTTGCACATGAAATCGAAGTCCAGCATCCCTTGCACGGCCCTCGGCTGCATGCCGTAGATGAAGCTCCTCGTCTTCCCACTAAACGTCGAGTTCGCGGCCTCTGCGCCTTGGAACAAGGGAGCCGGGATGGGGCCCGCGCTCGCCGCGGCCGACTGCTGGACCGATGGCACGGGGTTCGCGATCGACATCAGGTCGTTTCCGCCGCCAACGGGGCCGGCGTGACCGTTAAGGTGCGCGCGGTCGCCTTTGAGCGCGAGCGGCACGATTCCCGTGACGTGCATCTCGGGCCCGAAGACGTGCATGTCGAGACCGAGGGTCTCGCCCACGTTCTTGATCAGCCTCAGACCCTCCTGGTAGTTGGGCCCGGCACGACGGACGTAGATCTTGACGCCATGGGTGAGGAGGGGCTTAGAGTACTCCCTAAGGGCGCGGACAACGCCCTTGAACGTTGCGGCGACGTTGGTGAAGTTGGCGATACCTCCGCCGATGAAGAGGAACTTGCCCTCCGGGTGAGGTGCGCCGCGGGTCATAAGGTCGAGGATGGTCTTGGCGTACTCGTACGTCTGGGACTCGGAGGGCGCGCCAGAGTACTCGCCGTAGTTGGCGAGCTCGTGCGCGAAACCATGGGCTGCGATGGCATCCGAGTAGACGACGGAGGCACCACCGCCGGCAACCATCGTCCAAATGCGGCCGGAGCTGTTCAAAACGGTCAGCTTAAGGGAGGCGCCGGTCTTCGCGTCGAGGTCCGCGATGTATGCCTCCTCCTTGGTAAGTTCTCGACCAAAGGGCGCCGGGAACTCCATAGTGGGGCCGCTAGGGTTGTTGTGGCCCATGAGGGAATAGGCCGACTGCCGGCCCAGGGACCACTTTTTGCCGCACTCGAAGTCGGCCGTCTGGTCAAGCTTTGCTGCAAGATCCAGGTAAAAGACGGAGGCGCCGGCGCTGCTCTCGGTGACGACGAGGGGGTTGATCTCAAGGTAGGTAAAGTGGAGCTCGGAGTAGACGGCGTATAGGCGGGTGACGAACTCGACGAGGACGGCGTGCTTTGACTCCTTAACATCTAAACGGTAAAATTAGCAGGTGCGCAGATCACAAGAATAGAAGATAGAGAACTAACCAGCGAGAAGGGTGGATTTGATGGCGGCGGGGGTGGGCGCGGTTTGAGAGACAGGGATGAGGAGCTTCTTGGCCTTAGCGTCGACGTCGCCGACGTCGACACCGCCCTCGTGCGTGAAGAAGATCATGTCGCCATCCCGCTCGGACTGGATGCAGATGTAGAATTCGGTGTCTTGGGGGTGGGGGACGAAGGGCTCGACAATGAAGGTGTTGAGGATTCCGGTAGTCCTCTCGAGCTGTTTGTCACCACAGAGGTTAATCTTCCCGTTTAAAAATACCCGCGTTGGGCTTGTAAGCCACCAACCTTGAACCGCTGTCCAGCCCGCTTCCCAATCCATTCCTTTACCCCCGCCCAGTCCAAGTTGATCCCCAAGAGTCCGTTCTTCCCTCTCCGCTTAATCAGCTGATCGGGCTTGCACACGAGCTTCTCGGTAAGCAACCACGGATGCGCAATCTCAAGCTTCTGGAACTCGGCGGCCACGTGCGCGTTGATCAGGTTCTGGTCCTCGGTGACGGGCATGTTGCCCTCGAAGTTGAGATGCGCCACCTTGTTGGACGCGAGGAAGCCGGCCGTCTTGCCCTCATCACCGAGGCGCGGAAGCCAGTACGCGAGCAGGAGCTTGCCATCGAACTCGCGGATCGCCTGAAGACGGGAGGTCAGGTTAGCATCGCGAAGTCAGCGGGAATGAAGGCGGCCCATCGGAGCAGCGACAAGACGGGGTCGCGCGACGCGGTGGGCCGGTGAGTGACGCGGCCAAAGAAGTCCGCCGTCGCGAGCCGGCCCTCATCAGCCCCAGATCCGTGTGCCTCAACACCCCCAAGCAACGTCTCATCCGCCCGTCCCGCAACTAGAGTCCAGCAAGCTCGTCCCGCGAGATCGCGTCCGCATCCAGCGGTGATCCGTGGATCGCGGTCCCACGGTTGCGGTACCGAAGGACCGCGCGGGTGTGGCATCACGCCATCATCAGGCGCAATCCGAGGCGTCAGCCGTCGCGCGATCCCCGACCCCCTCGCAGCCCCGGTGCCTCCCCTCGGTCGCGACGGCCTCGTACCTTGGCGGACATCGTTGATGATCAGAGATTGGAGAGGGATCGTTGGGGAGAGGGTTCGTGGTCGGGGTTGGTGTTTTATGTATGCTCTGAAATGGGTCCGAATGGGCTCACTTCACAACGATAAAGGGGAAAGACGGGCACCCGGCCAGGAGAATCGATCCCCGCGTCCGGCTCGGCCCATCTTTATATCGCAGTAAAGGCTGATTTACCGATGAAATCAATATGCTGGCGCCCCCTCATCTTCGGTTGGGGCGCGCGTTTCTAGCAGGGGCACGGGCTGAACACCCTTTCCGGACTTTGCCAAAAATGCGACCTGCGCTCTCGACCGGCCGAACACTTGATGAATGCGTGATTGGGTGCGTCGTGAAGGCGGGGGCGGGGGCGATTGCGCCTCATCGTGCTGTCGTCGAACCACGCGAGCGCCGGCCTGGACGCCGCGCACCAGCGACGCGTCCCCAACTCGACGGGCCGCGCGCTGTGGCGACGCGACGCTGAGGCGCCCGCGACGAACGTGTCCTTATCGATTGTCAGCTTTAAAGGCCCGGAAGGCCGGAAGATGTCGGCCAGTTGTTGTAAAATATGGTCTGACATGCCATGCTCTGACGTTTGGTCGATCCCGCTGATTCACGAAGCACGGAATTGCACTTAAAAAAAGAACCATTTTATCTTGAGGAAGCACCGCCATGAGTTGCATTATCAAGAGGATGGCCTACCTCGTAATGAGCTTTCCCGGCCACCTTGCAGTAGCACGACACAACAGCGAGTGGTGCAAAAGTCCATGTGTAAATATAATGGGTATTGTGCATAGCTAACAACTGGGCTTCGTAAAACCAAAAAAAAAAGGAAGGAGTCGGACGTCGCGGTCCGAACTCAGAACGAAAGAAGCAGCACTCGCTGAGCAGAGGGCGATCACGACGGCAATCACGGAAGGGGATCTGCGAACGGAGGCCGACGTGGGGCAGGTGTCACCGGGCGCCTGGCGTCGACGAGCCGGCAGCGGCGGAGGCGGCGGTGGAGGCGGGATGGCGACGTCGGTGCAGATGCCCGCGGTCGTGACGGCCAGCAGGGGTTCGTGGCCGCGAAGCTCTCCGAGGACCCTGTAGGCGTCGAGGCGGCCGGGCAGGTCACGACGCATTTCATGAGGCCGCAGGAGGCGCGGACGCAGGCATTGTCATGCTGTGGCAGGCGTTTACGGCCTTGATGGCCTTGCCTGCGAATTTTTAGGCGTTCTTGAGGCAGGACGAGGAGGGCCAGGCGAGATCGGGTTCCGGGTCGAGACAATCGTCGTCGTGATGCCATCGCTTCCTCCGCGGGAGGCGGGTTAAATGATCGGCGTCGCGGGGCGTCGTTTTCCTAGGAAGGTGGAAAACCTCACGATGCTCAACCGTCTCCTTCGGAGGAGACGGTTGAGCTGTTTGGTGTCGCGGCGCTGCCGCTTCTTTTGAGGGAGACGGGGACGACGAGGTGGTGCCCCGAGATCTGGATCCCGTTCGCGCTCGGATCGACGGCAGAGACGAACAGGACAGGAGAAATGAGAGGAGGCGCCACAAACCCCACGCCGTCGACCTCGAACTGCCTCGACACCGCCGAGATCTGCGTGAGCGGCTCCAATCAAGCAGCCAATCCGGCTGATCCGGCAGCTGCTCCGACAAAGCCACCACATGCGCTGCAACGGGTTCATCGCCGTGATCGCATGCATTGAAAGCTGTTCCGCCGCAATCGCCGAGGCCACGGCCCGAGACCACTTCGATCCCGAGAACTAAGATCTCAGCATTGACGTCAACAGGTGCCTCTCGTCGTGAGCATTGGATATAAAGGCGCGTGCGATGCCGGAGCACCGACGTAACGGGCGGGGATATGTGTCGATCAGCCGATATATGCGGCGGAGTTGGTGCACATGCAGATACTTTTTTTGGCTTTGCGAAAATCAAAGAGCAGAGGATTTTATGTTTTCAAGCTTCGAGCTTTAGCCGGAAGAAAGGCAGCCGTTTTCGGCGACTTCGTAGGCGTGCTGGGGCCCATTAACCACGAAATTCAAGTACAGTTGAAGTGGGATTCGACCTTCAGTTGTACATGTATTTCAATTGAAGATAAAAATACAAATGAATTATGAGCAGTTAGATTCTTCTGGGTACTTTTAGTGATATCACTGGTGTGATCTTGTGGTTCTTCATCCTTTTGTAGATGGAGTTTGTTGTTACTGCAATGTATAGTAATAGATGCACGTAAGGACCATAGATGCAAGGGAGGAAGGACGAAGAATAGTGCAATGTACTCGTTATGGGTAGAAGGCCGTCTCGCGCTTCGGACAGACGATTCCGCATGGCCTGTACATTTTGATGATGAAGTGGCAGTTACGGAGCGCCTTGCAGACGGCCGTGAGGAAGACGGCCTCGCCGTACGTAAAGCGGAGATGGATGTCTGTGACAACGAAGTAGCTCGAAACGTCAGACGCAATGGAGATAGAACGAAGGTAACCACAAGAAACTTACGCGAGCGGACCCAGTAACCCTTCCAGAACGCCTGGATCTTTGCGCCGGCCCTGTTCCGCGTCCTGATCTTGTCGGACCGAACCTTGCGCGAGACGTAGTTCCGCCATGCCTTCTGGATAACATACGCGCTGCGGACGCGGAAGAGCTCGGCGCGGTGCCGCGTGACGCTGGCACCCAGGGCCTGAAGGCGCTGTCGGATGTCGGGGCGGATGAGCTGGCGGAGACGGAAGCCTTGCATGAACGTTAGAAGAGAGGTATCGAAGAGCTAACGTCTTATAAAACAATGATTTACCTCGGAAGACACGTTGAATTTCGCAGGCGGCTGCGTTTTTCTGTAATAACAGGATTATAAAAAGGCAACCTTTTACACATTACCTCTCGCATTTGCTTCTGGTGCGTGATCCTTTTGCAAAGTGGCCTCCACCACTCGATGATCCTGTTGACCGCCTTGATGATATCTACACGTTCACAGTATTAACACACAACGCCAACGTGATAACATAAAGCGACAAACCTACCCTCGATCCTCGCATTGTACCGCTTAGCAATGGGCGAGTTTCTGAACATAGACCAGTGCTTCCACTTGGTCTGGATGACGGCCGCGGCGCGGTGTAGCTCGGGAATGGGCTGTTGGTAGATGCACCGCATAAGCGCGATCCAAACGAAGAGGCGACGCCGCCAGTTGCGTTGGATCCGGGCCGCCGCCTCGTCCTTAATGAACCGAATCTTTCGGAGGCGGCGGCGGGCGAGTCGCTGAATGAGCGTCGCGGCTTGGTATTGCTCCTCCCGAAGCTTGATGCGCTGGCGGCGGCCACGGTGGCGGCGCCATGCTGATCGGCGTCATAAGCCGAGTTGTTAGTGGGTTTAATTTGAGAACACAAGCAGCAACGCGACATACCGCGTTGAATCTTTGTGCACGCGAGTGACCGGCGGTAGATGTTGGGCGGAAACTGGGAGAAGCTGTGCACGGTCTCGTTCTGTAAAGTCACTCGGTAGTAGTTCTTCTCTGCGGCCTGAATAAACGAACGCGTCAGCTCCCACGCCATCACAACGTGATTAAAACCATTTGAAGCCTTTCCTCCTCATCCTGGCTCATCCTCTCTTTGCCCTCGTTGCTGTACGGATCGATGATGGAAGTTGCCTCGACGCCACGCTTTATCTCTAGTGAGCAGCTCACGTCGCAGGATGTTGCGGGGAGGTTGTTTACGGCGAAGGAAGACCTGCCAAAGTTGCAGATGAACATTGGCTTATCTTGAAGGTCAGTCTTCTCGGTCACTGAAACGTCGATAGACGTAAGCTAGGGGCGACTACAATTGGCAAAGCAACCTATTAAACCACTTACCAAAGACGGCAACCATCGGTATAAGAACCGTACTCTGCATGTCTTTCCTGCGGGGGTAACGTAATCAGTGGTAACTACGAGGTACGAGTTATACACTTGGGCCTCTTGCTCCTCCGGCGAAAAGGAAGAACCCCTCCCAAACGCCGGTGACAGCACCTGACCGTCTATGACCAAGCTCATTGTCCCTCCATAGAGGTCCACCAACACGCCGCAAGTCTTTGTCCCCGTAAAGAAAGCCTCAGTCGGCGACACGGTGAAGTAACTGTTGATCCGGTTTAGATTTTGTAAACCGCGGCAAAATGGTACATACTGTCGATCAAAACCCCGATGGAAGACCTTTCCATCGGATCCAAACCCGAAGCTGATCTCATCCTGGCCCGGATACCGCAAGTTATCGCCAAATGTAGCCTTGCTGGCCATCGTGTACCCAATCCGCCAGGGAAAGTTGTTCGGGTAAGAGAACTCGTAATAGAACTCCTGCTCCCTCCTAAGCCTTAAGACCATCTGCTTGACGATCATGACGGCCGACTTCTGGTCGATAACGCCGTGGTCCTCCGTCAGGGGCGCGATGTCGTACCGGAGCGCCAGTAGCCGCCTCTTGAGTACCGAGCTGGCGTGGAGTGGGTATGCAAGCACGTTCGCCTGGAGCTGGTGCGTCGGGTGGACGAGGTCCAGCAGGCGGGCGATGGCGTTTACGAAGGAGAAGTTGTCCGTGTCCCGAACTTCGTAGAGCTGCTCTAGCGATTGCGTCACCATCGCGGTCATCATGCCTCGTCCGACAAGGCGGGCCGCCCAGGGCCCTTGGTTGCCATATACACAATGCCAGGATTCCTTCAGCGGCTTCCCGTCGACTGGTTGAATGCCAAACTCTAACCGACTTGGGAGAACGGCCAGAGGTATATTCGACGTTGGTGTCAACAACAGCACCTAACACGCCACAACTTAGCATTGTTATACACAGAATACAAACGACTAGACAGGACGTGAATGGAAATGATCACTTACTCGTTGAGAAAAAAACCCTGCGACATCGTCCTCGTCGCAAAGACCCCACTGTATCGCATCCTTGCACAGTCTCACCATGTTGATTTTTTGAAAAAGTAATAGCCCCTCAATCGCCGCGTCCGACACCAGGTCGCCGAGCCTGCATATCATCCCTGGCCTAATGCACCCAAGTTACAGCCGCTTCTCGCGTGGCACCGTCTCTATACCCTGATTGAAACAGCTGCCTTAGCTCCCGCTTCGCATTGATCCTCCTCTTCCAGATGTACTGCGAGAACTCATCCTTGTGCTGCTGGAACGTGGCCGACATCTCTTTCTCGTCCGTCATGTGGGCCATCAGGTGATTCCTCAGGATCTGCTTCCGCATGCCCGTGTTGATGATGGCCAGCACGGTTTCCATTTCGACGATGGCCATATCCTCGTCCATCCGAATCTTCTCCGTCAGGTGCTGGAGCTCGTTCAGGTCCTTGTAGCCCTTGAGCTTGGACTCCTTGCGCTGCGCCTGCGAGAGGGCCGTCAGCTGCCCGCAAAGGTCCTTGACCGTTTGCAGGTCCTTCGTCCCCGAGCTCTTTGCACTGCATATAAAGAGGTCATAAAAAGTTCCTTAACATCATCAGCAATCAGTATAATGTGGCGTACGTGGTCTTCAGCATGGTTGCAGATGGGAGGGCTTGAGATCTGCCGATCGTCAAAGTTAGTCGCGGCGATGGAAGAGTTCGACGGGATCAACCTGCTGGTCGTCGTCATCGACGTGAACCCGTTCGTCTGGGCGATGGCGGCGAAGGACCCGCAGCGGCCAGTCCACTTCGGCGAGGTGATGGAACACCTCACCATTTTCATCAACGCGCACCTCGCCCTGCGCTTCGACAACAAGCTGGCAATCGTCGTCAGCACCGTGAAGAAGAGGTTTCTTCTACAGCGTGGAGCGTTGGCGTATTAACGGGCGCGTAATTACGCGTTGAAGCGAGATTATTTACACAACAGACGACGTCGAGGATGCATCCGCGCCGGGGGGAGGCCTGGATAAGTCCAAGAAGCCGCCAAATGTGTATAAGCAGTTCCGATACGCGGACGACGCGCTCATGCAGCGCTTAAAGGGCCTGACGAAGGAGTTTGAGCATGGCTCAAGACAAGGTTTTTCATATCTTCGTCGCTGTCATGCGTGTAATGTTTTTGGAAGAGTCTACGCTGATTGCGGGATCTATCTCCTTGGCGCTTTCATGTATATTAGCCATTCTGCATCCTTTTATCTTACGTTGTGGCTACGTGCTAGATATCAATCGGGTGAAGCGGAAAGCGGAGGGGACCCCGTTGCAGGGGCGCATCTTAACTATTTCCGTTTCATCCGATGGTTCGGCACAATACATTCCCATGATGAACTGCATCTTTGCCGCCCAAAAATTCGTATGTCCCCGAGCCACCGTTTTACTGTTGTCTGACGGCCTCAATTCCTTCAGGGCATTCGTATTGATATATGCAAAGTCTACGGCCCGCCGTCTGTTTTCCTACCACAAGCGTCCGCGATCACCCTCGGCGTCTTCTACGACGTAGCCGATGCGAAGAACCTCATCACCTATCTGATGGTATTGTATTGGTATTTACGTAAAAGCTCCATATCCACTGCTATCAACAGCATATCTTCCTCCCCGACCCCAAATCCCGCACCGTTTTATGCCTCCCGGCTGAGGATAACGTCGACTTTCGCTCGGCGTGCTTTTGCCACAAAAAAGTAATCGATATCGGATATGTGTGCTCAGCATGCCTTTCTAGTAAGTTTCCAGCTTGTGGCCCATGCTCTAAGCAACCTGCATAGTTTTCTGCAAGAGCCACCAAGAATGTCCTATGTGTTCCACCAAAGTCAGCAACGGGGTTGCCGCATAGAACTTCGGCTTTACTCGGAAATCGGGCAGCGTTTGATCGTCGAGTGGAGGTCTTCATCCTTTGCAATTCTGTAGTAAAAGTCGGCATACTCAGACTTGAAGAATCGTTACTGCACACCAGCAATCTTTATCTACCTTGCCCAGCAACCTCATAAATTCTTCATCGTGAGTGATCACTATTAGCTGGAAATTCTTTTGAGCCCGACGGATTTTTATGATGCTGTCGTCACGTATATTAGACACTATTTCTTTAAAAAAAGAACCAAATAAACTCTTACTTTGCCAGAGACTCTGCCAAGCTTTCCGAGTTTTCCTTGTCCAAGTTCGTTGTCGGCTCATCCAGCGCCAAAATCCCG
This sequence comes from Irineochytrium annulatum, assembly GCA_027600665.1. NCBI lineage: Eukaryota > Fungi > Chytridiomycota > Chytridiomycetes > Chytridiales > Chytridiaceae > Irineochytrium > Irineochytrium annulatum. Next base: position 25,632 of record JADGJL010000017.1, on the reverse strand, counting down.
CAGTTTAAGCAGAAGGTTTCCGCAAGCGCGAGCCGGATAATCAAAGCAGCCAACACCTTTTGCCCAGCACTGCAGCGTCCCCTCATGTCGAGTTCCGTATCCTCTTTAATCATCACCACTCTGTAGTTGTACACCCGGTTTCCCTTCACGTTCTCATTATCGGACCGAATCTCAATGGTCTCGATATCTACAATAGAATAAGTCGAATCATCTACTCATTGGGCATACCGCTCCCTTTATACGTGTTAACCCATAATTCCCGGATAATCTTATTGATTTCCTCCATCTTCATTGTATGATACTTCATGATAGCCCTAGAGTGAACAGTGAGTACGTGGTTGACGCTGAAGCCTTACATTTCTAATGCCTTCGAGTATTTCTCGAGGTCTTGATTGGCAAGTGTCTCCGTCTGTTCTTTGTCAAATAGTGCACATAAATAAGCGACAGTACTTTCAGCTTGATGATCTGGGAGCAAAACGTGGCGTTGATGTCCTTGTAATCCTTCGTTAACTCCTTGTTAAAACGCCTCGCTTGCTCCTCCATTTGCTTCGTTTCCCCAGACAACCGCGCCAACTGCAAAATATAATTTTTACTTCGTCAATAGAAGTCGCAACATACCTCCTCAGTAAGCCGTTCATACTCGACCGTATACTTTGCTCGCTGCTCAACAACCGACCCGCGATCGTGGCTCTTCAGCTTATCACGGTGACGAGAAATCTCAGCCTCCACCGACTCGAGCGTTCGCTTGTACTCCCTCAACTTCAAATTGTCCGAAACAGCGCGTTCGATGACCATCACCTCGGACTCGGCCTTCTTCAGGTTGGAAAGTTGCTCCGCATTGGCCTCGATGTTTGCGTTAATTTCCGAAATCGCTCTTGTAGAGTTCTCAATATCGGCGGTGCATCGCCTCAGCTGGCCAGCGATATCCGCTTGGATGATTCTGGTGATATCCAGCTCGATGGCGTTGATCTCAAGCATGCTTTGTTGCAGCTTCTGCAGACGATCTCCGATTTTTCGAGAGCATGCATTAAAATGCTCGCGGCTCTTCTCCAGCTGCTTCTCCGCCTCGCGAATTGCTGGACGTTGTTCAGCTGCGCTGTTTTTGTGGCTCTTTAACGGAACCGTAACGTGAGTTGCGTTCATGCAAAAGTAATACCTCAAGTTCAAGGGACAGTTTCTCCGATTCTTCACGTAGCTTCACAAGCTCAGACTGGATTCTTTCACGTTCTTGAACCGCAAATTTCATGGACTGAATCTTGCTCTTAGTCTCCCGAACTTGGTTGTCGGCAGTCTGCAGCTCTCTCTGCTTCAGTCTGTATTCCCCGTTTAACCGGTCCAAATCCCGCCGGATTGCCTTGCTGTAAACGATTAGTGGCGAGTAATGGTTCCTGTCCAACCTCTTCATTTGCTCTGTCTCCAACTCGCTCTGAACTTCCTCCGCCGTCCGCACCGAGCCGGAAAACTCCAGGTCCGACTCCAAACGTGACTTCTCCGACATGAGCTTGTCTTTCTCGGACTTAAGCTTAGTCAGCTCCTCCGCCTGACGCTTGAGGTCGGCAATGGCCTCAATCTCAGTCTTCAAAACGACGATTTCGGTTTGAGCCTGCTTGAACGCGTTAAAGTGTATAATTTTAGTCGACCATTCACCTCTTCCAACTTAGCTTGCTGTTGGCTCAGATTAGACGAGCCAGCCCGCATCTTCTGTTGCAAGTCCGGAATCTCGTTCGTCTGCAACCTTTCGATGTCAGCCCAGACCGGCCGAAGGTCGTAAAAAATTTTCCTTTTCTCCGCCGCCTCCTCCATTGCCTCTTGTTGCTTGTCCTTCGGGGGAATCTTGTTGATCATTATGGTCAACTGTTCTTGTTTTAATAGATCATCGCCGGGCGATCAGTACCCTTTCGAGGAATTTGGCTTGTTCTGCATCACTTTCAAATCCACGGTTGCAAAGAGCGCATATCTTCGTCTTTTCAAATAGGCTTTTATACTGAAGCTCGATGTTAGTATTAGAATTGCACCCGGTGGTCGTATGTACTCTTTGAAACATGGAGCCTGCGCTCTCATAGTTCTTGTTTGTGCTGGCGAGGTTAGTATGTGATACTACAATATCAATGTATACGTATGCTCCTCCTCATATACGGCCTCTGCCCGCTGATATGCCGTCATAAAATCCTGGCCGTCCAAAACGGGTTCAATGACTTTCAACTTCGCTAAAAAAGTAAGTTTCAGGTAAAAGTACCAATGGCTCACAATTAAGTTCACTTTGCTTTGATGCGAGGGAACTCTTCACCATGGCCAGCGTAGCTTGCGTTCTTGATACCTCGTTCGTTTGCTGGTCTATTTTCGATTGATAATCTCGTAAATAGCATTCCTTCAAACTGGCGTATGTTAAATACGTGCTTAGGAATAATCAGACGCCAACCGCAATTCCGCTGATATATCCTAATGGAAACCCAGAGTGAGATTGCAAGCAAATCAAAACGCTAACCTTTTCCAGGTTCGACTCGACCGGCACGCGATTGAAGATCTGGCGCACGTTGGACGAGAGGGTGGACACCCTTACAACAAGAGGTTAGCGCCGACAACCGCGTCTTGACGGTTACATTGCTTTGATTTTCTTCTCCTTCGTATCGAGTTCAGCTTTTTTTAAGCTCAGCCGTACTCGCGTCTCTGACTGAGCATTCAACGAAGACAGCTCATCGGAAAGTCTTGCAGCGGCATGCTCGCGCAGTTGAAGGTCCTGATTAAGCGACTTATGCTTTTGGTCAAAGTCTAAAGCAGCCAGGCTTTTTTGGGCGGCGGTAAGCGCTTCTTCCTATTCCGCTATTAGATAAAATGATCTTAGTAGCAAACCTCGTCCCGCAATTTGCTCTCTACTTCGTCCATTTCTATTTCCATCCAAGGCGTATCCGAAAGCTTCTTGTTCAGAGCCATGCTTTTACTGCGATTCTCGTCCTGCATTACTTTTAGTACAGAAGGCGAAAACAACCTCTATACCTGCTGCTTTCGAGCTAGCCTTTGCATTTCCTCCGCCCCCGATTGCTTTGTCTTTAAGTCCTGCACCTGTTGAAGAAGAACATCCTCCGCCGCTCGTGCTTCCGACTGCCGAGAGTTACGAAAGGTTGGTGCAATATGAAACCAATACCTTGAGAGTTTCAGATTGTTGTTTACACGCGTCCACATCTCTTCGAAGGTTCTCAATGATTTGCTCGGGATCCTCCGTAGCGTAATCATTCGTCAAAGCGATCTCGCCACAGACACGCTGCCGATCCGCTAGCCTTCGTTTATAGGTCTTGTAAACGACAATCAGAGGAGATTCCACCAATACACTCCACCTCTTCCTCCGCCTGCAGCTTCCCTCTCTTTGTAAGAGCTTGGTTCTGCGACTTCTCCTTCGTCTGTAGATCATGGCGCAGGCGTCGGTTCTTCTCGTCCAGGGTCGAATACTCTGCTCCTCGATTTTTGATGGAGTTTTGATACTGTTGGAGCATATCCATGAGTTCCTCGTCGGAGTCTATCGTCTTTAGCAGGCAAACATGTCGACTCGTTTACCCTCATATATTGTTATTGATTTTGTGATCTCGTCGATGTTGCCCATAATCAAATCCTTCTTCATCTGGCTTTCGCGAAGGTCGGTTTCGACCTTCTGATATTTCTGCAGCTCCCGCTCCATCCCGCGGAGTTTCTCGAGTACGTCGTTGATCTCGCCGCCTTCCAGCGCGCTCTTCCTCTCAATCCCACGGGTGATACGGCCCTTAAGGATCTGAAGCTCCCTCGCGACCTCATCCGCTTTCTCTTTGTTTACCCGCAAATGATGAAGTTCATTCTCATCGACTTTAATCTGCGCTGTTTGATCTTTTCGAAAAGCCTTGATCTCGGCGAGAGCCTTCGTGTACCTCGTTGACGCGAAGATGTCATCAAACTTCTTCTTTAGAACCGCTGGCTCGGAGAGGGGCCTAAATACCTTTAATGCGATGACTATAGAAGGTACAGCTACCAAAAGGACTCCTCTTGGTGACAAAAGATGACATTTTCCAAAATAGCGCGCGAAACCCCAAGCTGCTCCGGGAGTGACGCGTCTAACTCGGCGCACTTGCTGCTAATGCTCACGGACTGCATGTGTGAGTAAGTGAAGAGAAGAAGATCGCAGATGTTTACATCTCCTAACTCGTTCGAGGTGCTGAGTAAACTCTCAAGGGTCCTCTGTGTCGCAGACGCCTTTTTCAAGGACAGCGCTATCGAGCGCGTGCAGACCATCTCCTTCCCGTTCACGTTCCGAAAGCGGAGCTTAACCTGCGCCTTCACTTCCGTCTCCTTTGCGATCTGCTCATATTACAGGCTGCTTAGAAGAAGGGTTCATGCCTTTGGGTCATGGATGAAAGCGCCATTCTTGCTGTTCGGAGGCAGGTCGCCAGTGGTTGAGTACTTAAGACACTCGATGATGGTCTGCGTGCATTGTCATCTGTCGTCGCGGGGGTTGCTGCCCCACCGTCTTCCCAGCTCCATTGTGGCCCACGATCAGGGTCAGGGGCGTAAAGAACTCAATGATAGAGACCTCCTGAGGGTCGAAGGACCGAATTCCTCGTATCGAGAGCTTCTCGATCTTGGACATGGTGGAAGCTGGATGGCAGAGTCCGGTTGAGCTTCTGTGGTGTCTAATTAGAATACCATTCGATTGACGACTTGATCAAAACGCGTGGCATCTCGACATGGAGGACACTGTTGCGACGAAGGTTCGTGCATGCGCGATTACGGCGACTCTTTGGCGCTAAGTTGCTGTCAGGATGCTGCCGTGCCGGCGATTACGGCGGATGCTACCGAGCAAGATCTGTACACGAAACTCAAAAAGCTCCAGAGACATCTCGAGTTTCTCGCATTGCAGGAGGAGTACATGTTAGTTTATTGAGCTCGTGAGGTTATCTGAAGTGCGATGCAGTAAAGATGAGCAGAAGAACTTGAAGCGGGAGCTCATTCGCGCCCAAGAGGAAGTGAAGCGCATCCAATCGGTTCCTTTGGTAATAGGACAGTTCCTGGAGCCCATTGATCAGCACTCCGGCATTGTCGGGTCTACGACCGGATCCAATTACGTCGTCAGGATATTGAGCACCATTGATCGCGAGCTTTTGAAACCAAGCTCAACAGTCGCGCTCCACCGTCACTCGAATGCCCTCGTGGACGTGCTGCCTCCTGAGGCGGACAGTAGTATTGCCATGCTGGGCGACAGCGAGAAGCCGGACGTGTCGTACCAGGACATCGGTGGGCTGGATATTCAGAAGCAAGAAATTAGGGAGGCCGTGGAGCTACCATTGACGCACTTTGACTTGTACCGGCAAATCGGCATTGACCCCCCTCGCGGTGTGTTGTTGTATGGACCTCCGGGAACCGGAAAGACGTGAGAGCGCGTATTGAGACGATCGCTAAGTTTCGTCAGCATGCTCGTCAAGGCTGTTGCCCATCACACCACGGCATCGTTCATACGAGTGGTAGGGTCCGAGTTCGTGCAGAAATACCTGGGTGAAGGCCCGCGTATGGTCCGAGACGTTTTCCGTTTGGCACGTGAGAATTCCCCTGCGATCATCTTTATCGATGAGATTGACGCCATCGCAACGAAGCGTTTCGATGCGCAGACGGGTGCCGATCGAGAAGTGCAGCGTATCCTGCTGGAGCTTTTGAATCAGATGGATGGGTTCGACCAAACATCTAACGTGAAGGTGAGAACTGGACGCGGTTCTTTGGAATTAATAACATGGTGATAGGTTATTATGGCAACAAACCGTGCGGACACGCTTGATCCAGCGCTGCTTCGTCCTGGTCGACTTGACCGGAAAATCGAGTTTCCCACGCCGGATCGTCGTCAAAAGCGCTTGATTTTCACCACAATCACTTCGAAAATGAACCTGTCGGAAGAGGTTGATCTTGAAGATTGTAAGCTACCGTTAATGTGTTTGTCGCGACTAATTTTGTCAGTCGTTGCTCGTGCCGACAAGCTTAGCGGAGCTGAAATCGCCGCGATTTGCCAGCAGGCTGGAATGTACGCCGTGCGGGTTTGTCACTTTGCGTAAGAACTCTCTCCTCTAACTTAATATTAAGGCAAACCGTTACGTTATCCTGCCTAAGGATATCGAAAAGGGATACAGTGCGAATGTTAAGAAGAGCGACACGGAGTTCGCGTTCTACACGTAATATAACGTGCCTCCTATTGCCGTATTTTTTATTAATATCATATGTTGCTCTTTATTGCCATTGCCGCCCCGGGTGTCATCCCAAACAAAATATGATGTCTTATTTGCGTGCATTACGCAACGCTGTAGTCATCCGTCGAAGCCTCCGTCTCTCGCGAGTATGTCACCGAGTTACCCTCCATGTCGTTAATGTCCACGATGTCGACACCGCAGAACGTTTGGCTGCTGTTGAACGACACCCTTATCGGGAAGAATCCGCTGACGTCCTCGCTTTCTACACTAAACTCTAGCACCCCTGACTTGTTCGACCTGTCGATCAACGGCAGTTGCCATTCTATTTTCCGTCCCTGCCGATCCACCTTGTAGTGGCCTTCGACGTCGCCAACGGTTGGTGGTGCGCTGCCGCTATAGACGGAAATTTTAAACTTGATGGGTTAAGCTCCATCAAAACGTACGGATACGGGACGCTGATGGTAACATCACGAAGGTCTAGGTGCTCAGCTTGTAGCTCGTACTCGATATTCACGTCACATGTGCCAGTTCCCGACGGGGAGGGCCAGCAGTTAACTAAAGCGTATTAATGAATAAATAAAGCGATCGAAGCTTACTGGATAACGGTGTAAAGGCGTCGTCCTTCGATTCCATCCGCCATTTCAAGAGTCCAAGAGGCACACCCGTCGGGAATGGCCGTGACGGATCCTTCAATCCAATGATTCCGTCGCCATACAACGCCTTGTCGACATTGGGGTGGGTCTGTACGTTTTCGCGTGGTTAGCGGCCGCACACAACAAAAAGGCTTCACATTGAACTGAATCCTGTCTTTGTCCAACGGGTTGAGACGAAGGCGCAAGAAAGCTTTCGAGGGATCCGACACCCGTAAAGTGAGCGTGCCCTTGACCTCCATCTTCTCCAACCCTCCGTCGCGATGCAGCTTAAGCGAGATCTTCTCCTGAATCGCCGCGTGAACGCTAGATATGCCTGTATGAGACGACATCACGTCATGCAAATATACCTTTCCGTGTGCACGGCCGCGGCCGTCGACCCTCCGCCCATCGCGCCACCAGCCTGCGTGGGGCGATCCTCGATCCCCTCCTCCGTCTTAATGGCCTCTACCATCGCGTCCGCCTTCTGCTTCCTCCCAAGCTGCATGCCCTTCCCACCCATAGCCCGCGACGGGCCTGAGGAGAACGAGTCGAAGGACGACTGTTGCGCGGCTTCCTGATACGACGGGTTGGCCGGCTTGTACCCGCCCTGGCCCTGGAACTGTCCACCACCGCCGCCGCCGCCGCTGCCGAAGCCGCCGGAAATGTTGGGGATGCCGCTCCCGCCGTAACCCTTCTTCGCCATCTCCCGCTTCTGCGCGTCCATCATCCGTGCCTTCCTGTTCAGCTCATCCTTCGCCTCCTTCTCCTTCGTCTGTACAGAACTTAATGTTCGCCATTCGCTATCCGGTCCGCACCTTCTCAATCTCGGCCTGTACCCGCTCCTCGTGACTCTCCATGTCTGTGATAGTCCTAATCTGAGGCAGGCTCACACTCTCCCGATACCCCATGGCAATGATCTCATCAAACACATTTAGCAGCTCCATGCTCTGCTTCGAGATGTCGCGCTCGTCCGTCGATCGGCAATACTCCGACACGACGCGCGCAAACAGGTGCAGGGTCCCAATGTCCTGCAGAATGTTCGACTGCTTGTTCGTCACGAGCACCATGAACAGCTCGTCGAGCGGCTGAGGTAGTCATCAGCAACGCGAAACAGCGATCGGCAGTGCGTACCTGGTAGACGAACCGCACTGAGTCCGTTTCGACGAACGTGTGCTGATCGCTCGATCCAATGAGCTTTGGGAAGGATGCCAGCAGGCCTTCAATGCGAGATCTGGGCATCTCGATGAACTGGCGGGAAAGAATGGCTGCCAATAAGGTCAGCGTCGCGTCGATTCGGCCTCTGCGAGCTTACCCTTCCCGCCCTTCGTGCAGATCGACGCCGCCAGAACAACCTAAAACCAGTCAGGATCGCGCGCGGGCTCGAATGCAATAGATCTCACCATGGCTCGTGCTGGAAGCGATAGATGGTGACAACTGTAAACTTTTGCTCACGACAACCAACTGCCACGAGCGCGGAACTGGTCCGAACTTACCTACATTATCATATGCCTCGTTGGAGGGTGCGAGTAATAATAATTTCTGCAGGGCTGGGAAGAATTGCGGGATATGCTGCCCGAACGGATAGTCTTCTGCATCGACACCAGCCAGGAAGCGGACTCTCTCTCGGGCCACACGCAGACGAAGCTCGCCGCTATCAAGGAGAAACTCAAGAAATTCATTTGGCAGAAGCGCATTGCGAACTCGCAGCATGAGGTTTCTTTGCCTCACCGACTTGAGTTTTTAAAAGATGCCATGAACAGTTTGCTATCGCCACGTTCACATGCACGACGTTCTGGCACTGCGAATTCGGTATGACCTCGGGCCAGGTTATGGAGAGCGTGGACTCTATCGAGGTGTCGCGCGAGGAGGTCTCGTATTGGGACGTCGTCTCCCTACATGACGCTGTGTCGCCATACGCGCCAACACCTCATAACCCCAAGTACTTCTTACGCGTCATCCTGGTCTACTTTCGATCCGCCCAGCTACCTACCCTCTCGCCGACGAAATTGCCGCATAACCCGTACTTCATAATCGAATCCGTATATTTGGTACGTTGCTTGCACTTGAGCTAGGCCATGTTGAACAGAATCATAGCACGACCGGCCTTCACCGGATAACTGTGTGCAGGAAGTGTAAGTCCTCTCATGTATACTTCATGACTCTCAACGTGTGAAGATACGACCAACTCAACGAAATTGACGGCAACGGTGGTTAGGCATCCTTCAAGATCTTTCCTAATCTATTTGTACTTTCTCAGGCCGCACTTTTGAGACAAAGACGATAAAGAAGGTACGCCTGAATGATTGATGGTTGCCTCTAAGTTTGTATCGCAGCTTTCAAGAATTTTTACGATTCTCCTCGCTCACCCAGCATTGATACTCTCTCATGACAACAACTTCGTGCTAAAGTAATGGGGCTGTGAATGCCCAAAAAAAAAAAAAAAAAAAAAAAGTTACACACTATGACCCTCATCATGCTTGTTCCGGTCCTTAATCACGCGACGAGTTGCGAATGGACGTAATGACGCGTCCACGACCTCACAGGAATGCATAATAAGCGGAAGGGCACGGGTCAGGCTTTAAAGTGTCATCGTCATCGATCCAACCAAGCCTTCACTTTCGTCTGATCGCATCCATCTTCATATCACCATGTCCCTTTCTTCCAAGCTCGGCGTCCAGGAGGTCGACGTCGCAGGCAAGCGCGTCCTCATTCGGTAGGAGCACGCTGGGGAGACGACGATCGGGAAATCGCGTGGACGACATGCTGGATGGAGCTGATTTACCTTGATCTCCAGTGTCGACTTCAACGTCCCCTTCTCCGGATCCACCATTTCCAACAACCAGCGCATCGTCGCCGCCATCCCGACGATCAAGCATGTCCTCAGCAAAGGTGCGGTTGTTGACCCCTGCCTTGATAGTGTCAACTCACCTTCGCATCTCCAAAGGCGCCAAGAGCGTCGTCCTGATGTCCCACCTTGGCCGTCCCGACGGCAAGGTCGTCGCGAAGTACTCCCTGAAGCCCGTCGCGGAGGAGGTGGGCCGCCTGCTCGAGAAGCCCGTCACTTTCCTGGAGGACTGTGTCGGCCCCAAGGTTGAGGAGCACTGCGCGTCCCCAAAGGACGGTAGGGGGATCGCTTGGGATGTTTTGCGTGCTGACAGGGGAAAAGGTGAAGTGATCCTGCTTGAGAACCTTAGGTTCCATATCGAGGAAGAGGGGTCGGTTAAGGACAAGGATGGAAATAAGGTGCGTTCATATATGGTTATGCTGTTCAGTGGGCAGTGGCTGTCCTTCGCGCGTGCGCTATTACTACAAACACGCGACTAGCATCTGATTAGATGTTGTAGACAAAGGCCTCGAAGGAGGACGTCGATAAGTTCCGCGCATCGCTTTCGAAGCTCGGCGACATCTACGTAAACGACGCGTTCGGTACCGCCCACCGCGCCCACAGGTTTATAATTAACTATTTCGTACGATCTGACCCATTTTTATAGCTCAATGGTTGGCGTTAACCTGCCGATCCGTGCGGCCGGCTTCCTGATGAAGAAGGAGCTCGACTTCTTTGCCAAGGCGCTGGAGAACCCCGAACGCCCTTTCCTCGCCATCGTGGGAGGGTATGCCTGCCATTTGTGTAAAGACTGTGATTAATAGCATCTTAGAGCCAAGGTCTCGGACAAGATCCAGCTCATCGAGAACCTGCTTGACAAGGTCAACTCCCTCATCATCTGCGGCGGGATGGCCTTCACCTTCCTCAAGACCACCCAGAACGTCCAGATCGGATCCTCCCTGTTCGACGCTGAGGGCGCCAAAATTACCCAATCGCTCCTCGATAAGGCTGCCAAAAAGAACGTTAAGATCTACCTGCCGTCTGACTGCATCGCCGCTGATAAGTTCTCGGCAGATGCCAACGTATGTTATGTTCACTCAATGCTGCCTTATTAAACCAGCGTTGAAATTAAATTCTGGCCTTAGACCGAATACCGAACGAATGAGGCCGGTGTGCCGGAGGGATGGATGGGCCTCGACTGCGGGAAGAAGTCGAACGAGGAGTTCCGCAACGTCGTCTTGGAGTCCAAGACGATCCTCTGGAACGGGTAAGGAAAATCTTCTGTCACCGCCACTTTCATTTAACAAATAGCATTACACAGCCCTGCCGGCGTCTTCGAGTTCGAGAAGTTCTCGGCGGGAACGACTAACCTGCTGCAGGCGGCTGCCGAGGCCACTAAGAAGGGTTCGTTATCATACCATGCGTTGATTCCGCGTTAAGCAGGTTTATTATTAGGCGCCATTTCGATCATCGGTGGCGGTGACACTGCGACGGCTGTCGCGAACGCTAAGCGCGAGGCTGACTTCTCACATGTCAGCACCGGTGGCGGCGCCAGCTTGGAGCTGCTTGAGGGCAAGGAGCTTCCTGGTGTGGTCGCACTCTCTGTCAGGAAGTGACTTGTGCCGAGAATGTGGAGGAAGAATGACAATGGTGTCCTATTACGGTCTATGATTTAGCCAATGTAAAAGATATAGTGTAGTTTCTTTTTCGTTGTGGAATGAAAGCTCAATGGCTTCAATATATTGGTGCGATGGGTGGGATATTCTAAACAAGAAACTTCCGAAGATATCGCATTCCTTTGCCGCGTCCTACTTTTGCCAGCGCGATTCTGACAATTCAACTGTGTGGATTTTTTCTCCCCAAAAAAAAGCAGGAGTACCTCGTTCGATCGCAAGGAACAGCCATGGTGAGTACACGCGCGTTGTAGCGCTGTTGTTGGGATGAACTCTTCTCACATCGATGTCCGCAGGTCAACTTCACGATCGTAAGTTCCAAGTTTGCGCAGCTTTCGGGACCACGCTAATTCTCTCAATCTCTTTCGACATCCTCCTCGCGATGGATATAGGGTATGTGATCATGGTCATGCGATGTGCATCTAACGATACCTTCAGATCGTAAGTTTTCTTGGAATTCCGTTATCGCGTTCCTTTCCCTCTCCCCCAGTGCTCTAACGTAACCATTCCTTGCATAATTACATGTGATTACAGAGGTAAGGTTGCTCTCATCGCGCGCCGATCTGATTGTACTTCTGTAGGTCCGTGGTCTCATGGACAAGAAGACCAACATTCGCAACATGTCCGTGATTGCGCATGTCGACCACGGGAAGAGTGAGCGAATCCGCTGATTCGGCTGATTTGCTGATGGTTGATTAGGTACTCTCACGGACTCCCTGGTGCAGAAGGCTGGTATTATCGCCGCTGCGCGTGCCGGCGATGCCCGCTTTATGGATACCCGTCCCGACGAGCAGGAACGCGGTATTACCATCAAGTCGACTGCTATTTCTATGTTCTTTGAGATGGCTACGGAGGATCTTCCCGATATTAAGCAGAAGACCGATGGTGCGTGATACTCCTATGACGCGGAAATGAAGTGGGACTCACGGGTGTTAGGGAACGAATTCTTGATCAACCTCATTGACTCCCCCGGGCACGTCGATTTCTCGTCTGAGGTCACTGCTGCTCTCCGTGTCACCGATGGTGCGCTCGTTGTCGTCGACACCATTGACGGAGTCTGCGTGCAGACTGAGACCGTCCTTCGTCAGGCGCTCGGTGAGCGAATTAAGCCTGTCATCATCATCAACAAGGTCGACCGTGCCCTTCTTGAGCTGCAGGTGGACAAAGAGTCCCTTTACACCGTATGTGTTTTGAGAGTTTTAGTAGTAGACGGTCGTGTTAACTCGGCGCTTTACAGAACTTCCTCCGCACTATTGAGAACGTCAACGTCATCGTCTCTACCTACCTTGACAAGGCTCTCGGTGACCTCCAGGTGTACCCGGAGAAGGGTACCGTCGCTTTCGGCTCCGGTCTCCACGGCTGGGCGTTCACACTCCGTCAGTTCGCCAACCGGTACGCGAAGAAGTTCGGTGCGGACAAGGAGAAGATGATGCAGAGGCTCTGGGGTGACAACTATTTCAACCCGGCGACGAAGAAGTGGACGACGAAGTCAACCGACGCTGACGGCAAGCCCCTCGAGCGTGCCTTCTGCATGTTTGTCCTTGACCCGATCTTTAAGATCTTCGACTGCGTTATGAACTTCAAGAAGGACCAGATCCCGACTATCCTTGAGAAGCTCGCGATTAACTTAAAGGCGGAGGAGAAGGAACTTGAGGGCAAGGCGCTCCTCAAGACCGTTATGAGGAACTTCCTGCCGGCCGGCGAGGCGCTCCTGGAGATGATCTGTATCCACCTGCCCTCCCCCTTCACCGCGCAAGCTTACCGCATGGAAATGTTGTACGAGGGCCCCCATGACGACGAGTGTGCCATCGCCATCAAGAACTGCGACGACAAGGGCCCCCTCATGCTCTACGTCTCGAAGATGGTGCCGACGTCCGACAAGGGTCGTTTCTACGCCTTCGGTCGTGTCTTTTCGGGTGTCGTCCGTGCCGGTCAGAAGGTCCGCATTCAAGGCCCTAACTTCGTCTTCGGCAAGAAGGAGGACCTGTTCCTGAAGAGCATCCAGCGTACCGTCCTTATGATGGGCCGTACCGTTGAGGCCATTGAGGACTGCCCGGCCGGCAACATCATCGGGCTTGTCGGTATCGACCAGTTCCTTCTTAAGTCCGGCACCATTACCACCTCCGAGTCGGCCCACAACCTGAAGGTCATGAAGTTCTCCGTCTCCCCCGTCGTGCAGGTCGCCGTCGATGTCAAGAACGCGGCCGATCTCCCGAAGCTCGTCGAGGGTCTTAAGCGGCTCTCGAAGTCTGACCCGTGCGTTCTCTGCTTCACCTCTGAGTCCGGCGAGCACATCGTGGCCGGTGCCGGTGAGCTCCATCTCGAGATTTGCCTTAAGGATCTCGAGGAGGACCACGCCCAGATCCCCATCAAGATTGGTGATCCCGTCGTGCCGTACCGTGAGACCGTTCAGCAAGAGTCTTCGATCGTCGCCCTGTCGAAGTCGCCCAACAAGCACAACCGTCTCTACATGAAGGCTGTCCCTATGACTGAGGAGCTCTCGGTCGACATCGAGGCCGGCAAGGTCTCCTCGAAGGACGACCCGAAGACCCGTGCCCGTATCCTCGCCGACGAGCACGGCTGGGACGTTACGGAGGCCCGTAAGATTTGGTGCTTCGGCCCGGAGACCAGCGGCGCCAATGTCCTCGTTGATGTCACCAAGGGTGTTCAGTACCTGAACGAAATCAAGGATTCTTGCGTGTCTGCCTTCCAGTGGGCGTCTAAGGACGGGCCTTTGGCTGACGAGAACATGCGTGGTGTCCGTTTCAACATTCTCGATGTTGTTCTGGTATGTTGTTACGCTGCTTGACGTCTTCATTATTACGTCTAATGTCCTATGCAGCACGCCGACGCCATCCACCGCGGTGGTGGTCAGCTCATCCCCACTTGCCGTCGTGTCATGTACGCCGCCCTCCTCTACGGAAACCCCGGTATCCAGGAGCCCATCTACCTCGTCGAGATTCAGTGCCCGGAGTCCGCTATGGGAGGTATCTACGGCGTTCTTAACCGTCGTCGTGGTATGGTCGTCGGCGAGGAGCAGCGCCCGGGTACCCCGATGTACAACGTCAGGGCTTACCTTCCCGTCATGGAGTCCTTCGGCTTCACCGGTGATCTCCGTGCCGCCACCGGTGGACAGGTTGGTTTCTACTGCTGAAGAGTTCTGCATAATTTACTAACTGCCCGCATTTAGGCGTTCCCGCAATGTGTTATGGATCACTGGCAGTTGATGAACGGCTCTCCGCTTGATAAGGGCAGCAAGCTTGAGGAGATGGTTCAGAACGTGAGGAAGAGGAAGGGTCTCAAGGTTGAGATTCCGGGTGTCGGTGAGTTTCTTGCGGCGTTTTATTTTCGACATGGCTCGGCTTTACGAGTGCTAACAGCACTTTGTGATTGCAGAGAACTACTACGACAAGCTGTAATTGGATTCAAGGGTCTGACTTCTCATTTTGGCGATGTGATGTGTCTAGCGGGTCTAATGGACCAAGTATTGTTGGTTGCGCAAATAAATCTTTTCTCATTCGGTACTTCACTTTGCATTTGCTTCTCATTCGGTATTCTTTACTGTATTCGCCAACACTACGGCAGTTATTTCCGACACTGCAGCAATTTAAAGAATGTGAAAAATTCAATTAATTTGTTCGACCTGTGACACTACACAAGACCAACGCCAACAACGGCGCCAAATCCCCCCACCCGAATAACTGCATAATTCTCATCCTCGCGACGGTGGCGCTACCAATATGACCCCATCCCCCCTCACAAAGAGCATGTCGTGACTCCGCTTAAGCGTCTGCAAGGAAGTCAAAAAAGAAGCCGATTAGCGAAGTGTGCAAACCCGAAGCAACGGACGCATGAAGTGCTAATCAAAGCATACCCGAATAAGCTCCTCAAACGTCTGCTCGTTGATTTCCACCATCGTTATCGTCTCCTCAACATCCGACAAGACTAAGTTCATGTGCTGGTCGTACGCCTGCGCGGGAGCGAGAAAGTCGTTAGTTGAGAGCAAAGTTAAGAAGTCACGTCCCAAGAAAAGCGCGTCCGGACGAACTTACATGCAATCTCCCTCGAAGCTCCCGATCACCCCTCATCTTGACGTAGATGCGTTCATCGAGCGAGAGGCGGACGAGGTCTAATGGCTCTACAATACCGCCGTTGTCCGCGTTCGCCATATGGTGCACTGGGTGGAATTTTGACGACGGCGTAGAAACTTGACAAGTCGAGTATGTCACATAATCCGACGTTCGCTCACCGACGAAGAGAAAGTATTTGATCTCACCAAATCTATATTGCTTCACCAATGGCCTGCTGTAAACAGAAACCACGGGCGCGGCGTATATCTGCTCTGTCATTCGGACCGCCCAAGGGTGCGTGAGATCATCGCTGCTTGACCGGGCTGCTGCATTGCGATGAAGTACTCCGTTTTAAACACGCCTTGATATCCATTGATCTACTGTAAACAATCAAATATCGTTATTTTCTTGGTTGTTCGAGCCACGGTGGCGTGGATATCCGCTGACACTTTTTGCAAAGGGGCAGCACTGAACTATGACTGCCTCCGAAATTTAGCAGTTTGTTGTGTTTTGAAACTAAGTCTTTAATAGTAGCAGCATCGATCCTAAACGTTTGCGCTTCAAAAAAATATGATCGCTCTGTCGCTGAATCGGACGTTGACGTACGGGAGTCCGTGAAACTCTTACATGCGACGGCACTCAGACGGCGGATCGAAGTGCCAGCTCAGGTTTGAAGCCACGGCCGCTACTCTGGGATGGATTTGAACGCTTCGGTTTCTCCAGCATCCGTAATTACACCGTCAGCAAGGACCTGCCCGAGGATGAGATTGCCTGCACTTTTGCCGACCGCCATGAGTTCGGCCTCGGGGTGAACGTCATCGACGACGAGCTTGACGCCGATCTTGCCCGCGCTGTGGCGCTCTCTCTCCTAGAGGCCCAACCCAACGCCCAGCCTCAGCTGAAGCGCCGGCACTCATACAGTCATCATCACCAGCCCTCCACGCCAGAAGCGTTGCCACCGTCCCTGGAGATTGATGACCCACCTGCGACGAGCCCGGAGCCGATCTCGCAGGTGGACCGCGACAAGCAGTTTCATGCGTCCATTAACGCCCGGTACGGTATCGGGACGAGCTCACCAATCCGTCGTGGGGCGCCGAACGAACCGGCAAGCGTAGAGATTCTCTCGTCACCGAGAGCACAGCAGCATGCGGCTTCGACGCCGCATCGTGCGGAGGAGGATGATGATGATGGTGCCGGCGGTGCGGCGTCGGACAGCTCACCTGACTTGCTGCAGAAAAAGGTAAAGAAAAAGGGGCCGGTGGACATAGGCGCGGATAGCTCGCCTGAGATTTTGTTGCTGCGAGGCGGGACTGCCACTGGCTCTGTAAGTAATCCTTCATTATCCATTTGGAGCTAAATAATTTTTGAAACGGAACCCTAAGTCATCACGTCGAGCTTTTGAGGACATCGACGAGTTTAGCGACTCGACGGGCACGACGAAGAGCAGCGCGATCCGCAACAGCGTCGCAGTCGCGAACGCGATCCGGACTGAAGAGATGTTCGAGGAGTGCACGACCTGCGGCGCGTTGTTCTCAGCGGCCGAGATGATCGCGCACGCGTCGAGCGCGCACGGCGGCTTCAAAAGTGGGCGTGCCCCCACAAGGCCCAGCTGCGGTGCCGGGTCAGGGTCTGCGTTTGTGATCCCGGACTCGGACGACATGCCGCCGGAACTACCGCCGGGCATTACTTTCGACGAGCAACTAAACATGGAGGAAGAGGAAGTGTTGTCGCCGCTAGAGGACTTCGTGAATCTGCGCCAGTTGCGGGAGAGCGGCGGACTGGGAAACTTTGAGAGGTATTACCGGCAATTCCCGACGACGAAGGAGGTCAAGAGCAGCGGGAAGGGCCGGCGGAGGAGGGATGAGAAGGATAGCAGCGAGACGGAGGGTGAAGAGGAAGAGGAGACTAGGAGGGGTGGGAGTCGGAGCAAGAAAGGAAGTGGAGGCGGGAAGGGTGGATATCGAAAGAAATTCACGAGGAAGAGAGTGAGGAAGCATTGACGCTGGAAATGTTGCTGATATAAGGGGCCACCAGAAATTTATGCATGGAGAAACGTTTGAAAATCAATCAAAAGTCGAGTTATATTGCAGGAGAGGATCAGCTAGTTTAGGTTAGGTATATTAATACAATGCATTGTTTGGATTCTGTTGTCACATCTTTGTATAGCCCCATGAGTGACGCCTTTGTGCTTGCTTAGCACATGCTCGGCCTCCACAACGAAAGTATATCGTTACGAAAGTTTTCCTTTGTAGTCAATTTATTAGCGCATGAAGGACAGAATATGGAGGTTGAGTGAGGACGAGCTTGCGGCATTAATAATTCGTCATTGCATCATCGCCACATTTGGGTGTATCTACAGCACAATGTCAGCACCTGCAAGCCTTTGCGCCAAAACAAGTACCTTCGGCTCCACCTCCACGACGCACTTGAGCAGCTTCTCGATCACCTGCGCCTTGTTCTTCCGGTATAACTCGTTGATCTCAACGAGCCTCTGGTCCGTCTCCGCGTCAATCTTGCCAAAGCCCTCCGTCGTCGAGCCGGAATACTGAGTCTCGTAGTTGGCAAACTCTCGGTTCTTCTCCTGCTTCAAGACTTCGATCTCCTTGGCTGCTTCCGTCCGGGCGTCCTTCAGGCGTTGGACTCGATCTTTATTGTATATGGGCGACGCACAACTTCAGCAGGGAGAAAGCAAAAAGTACTTCAAACATCAACCTTACATTGACGCGCCTTGGTGACGATCTTGGACGCCTCCTTCTCGGCCTCCAACAGCGTCTATTCCATCAAAACCTTCCAGTTAGATCCTGACCATAATCGCGTGTTGCATCCTCAATATCTCAACCTATCGCACGCACCTGAATACCCGCGCTGCTCATTGTTCAAGTTCCACGCCGCCTTGCAATGAATGATTACTTGATCGTGCAACTCACGCGGACTTTTGACGACCACCGATTTTTTAGCGGCTGGAAATGGACAGCGATCGCGACGCTGCCCGGCTCTGGAGGTTCATCGCTGCTTCGATTTGTGATAATCGCACAAATGTTGATGCGATTCTGTATATAGGGTCTTCCGGACCGTCCATGAGATGGTCAAGGACCGGGTAACATCCCTTTTGCCCGATGTGGAAGAAATGGATTTCTTACGAGTCTTCGGCATTGCAGAACTATGAGGTTGCGGACCAGGAGCTTAACATGACGCTGGACCAGTTTCGGAGTCAATATGACAGGCAGGGCGTCATTGAGTATGTCCTTTTACATGTTGCCGCAGCCCGTCACAGACCTCTAATTGCGGCTGACGAAAAAAGGAGGACCGCGCTCACATTCCTGGTCGAGCACGTCTCTGAGCGTGATCAGCTGCTTGTCTTCTTCGCGGACGACGAGACGGTTGGCATTAAGCCGATAAAGAAATACTGCGAGCAAATGATGCAGCAGTCCATCATGAAGGCCATCGTCATCTATCAGAAGAACCTGACACCATCCGCACACAAGGTAGCTTCATTCTTACCACGCATGGCGCTTACAATTTGAAGGTTATCCACGAAATGGCCCCGAAATACGCCATCGAAATCTTTCAAGAGGCCGAGCTCCTCGTCAACATCACGCAGCACACGCTCGTGCCAAAGCACGTCGTTCTCTCGAAGGAGCAGAAAGCGACCCTTCTGGCGCGGTACCGGTTGAAGGACACACAGCTGCCTAGGATTCAGCCGAACGACCCTGTGGCCAGGTATTACGGCCTTAAAAGGGGGCAGGTCGTGCAGATTACGAGGCCGTCCGAGACCGCGGGGAAATATGTCACGTATCGATGTAAGTGTGGCTGCTAGATCCGTGTCTCGTTGTTCATAACTAATTCCAACTTAGTATGCTGGTAAATTGTAAGAGGGACGATAGTTGGGAGGCAGGCCAGCGTACACATTTGTAATTAGCGCGGAATTGTAGAGTATGAGTTTCGGGGAGTTGATGCGATTACTCTTATTGCAGGAGATTTTATTTAATTGATCACTATTATCGAAGCAAATTGGAGAACAAAGGCGCCCATTTAGCGGTATATGTATTGATTAATGCGCGTGCTCGTTCTCCTTCTTCGGGTGGTACGTCTTGTCAATGGGGTCGTATCCAGGCGGCGGTGGCACCCGGAACCTTTAAAGACCATCGTTAACGCTTACTCGGGAGAGAGAATGCCATGAATACATACGGTTTCAATGTCCCGGCCTTGTACTCCCTCATAACCTCCATATACTGCTCCACCAAATGCCGACAGTTCTGTCGGAAGTTGTGGCCCTCCCGACGCTTGCACCACATCGCCTTGTCCCTCAAAACCTTAATCTCGGCGTGCCGAATGAGCTGCTCGCGGAAGAACTCGTCACGGGCCTTCACGACATTGGGGAAATCTGATAGATATCGAAAATTACGGCCAACAAAGCGGAACGGAGCGAAAGGAAGAACATGTTGCAAATGATATTACCTTGGTAGTTCAGGGCCGGGTCGACCTCCGGTATGGGCGTAAGCTGTAAACGTTCGGCGAAACGTGAGGATCTTGCCTCCTAACACTCGATGGAGACGATCGAACGGAGCACATACCACCATCGGCGTCGTATCCATTTGCTGAGCCATGGCTGTCGGCTCGATGTCGAGATTAAGGGTTGGACCTCAGCTTGGAGCTGGAGAAGCAGAGCGTCGATGTGCGTCTTTTTCGCAGGAAATCGCGATGCCAAGTAAAGCGAGCTGAAACGTGCAGCATAATGCGTTCGTCGTTCTTCCGGAGTGAATGCAACAGAGCTCCCAACCTCAACTAATAACACGAGGGCCCGCATCCTTAATCAAATAAATCACGCGTCCCAACCCCCCAGATTTCATCATCCCTTATTACGAGCTAGAATCCGCTACGACCCCAACCTGTGCCGGCCTCAGGACCCTGTCGTGGATAAAGTACCCCGACTTGTTCACCTCAATGATCGTCCCCGGCTCCTTCCCCGGTATGGGAGCCTGATACAGCGCCTGGTGCACATTCGGGTCAAACTTCTCCCCAAGCGGCACCTTCTCCTCCACGCCGTGCCTCGCAAGTGTCTTGATTAAGTTCGAGTGCGTCAGCTGCACGCCCTGCACCAGGTCCGCCAGCACCTGGTTGCCGTTCCCGTCGCGGTGGTCCTCGGGCACCGACTTCAGCGCCAGCCCTAGCACGTCCGCAGTCTCGAGAAGGTCCTTGGCGAACTTCTGAATCGCGTAGGTAGCCGTCTTCTCGACCTCGGTCTTGGTCCGCCGGCGCACGTTCTCCATGTCGGCCAGGCAGCGACGGTACAGGTCCTTGTATGCAGTCATTAATTCAAGCGAGGCAGAAGACTGCATACCTGCAACTCCGCTATCTGCTTGTCCTTCTCCACCAGCGGGTCTGCCTTCGCGCCCTCCTTAACGTCCCCAGATGGCTTGGCGCCGTCCCCGTTCGCGGCTGTGGCCGGCTCCTCCGGCTTGCCCGAATAAGGCCTCCGGGCCGGCAGGAGCGCGGGCGCCGTCCTCCGGCATGCCGCGGGGACAACGAAGGTTGATGTCGGTGCCGGCGCTAGCGCCGAGGCCGCTCTCTTGAGGCACGTTCGGATCATCAATGTGAATGCGGAAAGAATAAATGGGAAAACTATAACATTGACATCGACATCAACATGTTGACGTAACCCGTAAGCACCCGACGAACACGTCAGCAGCAGTCGATTCTATTTCAATGCCTGGGCAATCCCATGATACTTATAAAAATCTATACAAAATAATTCATTTATTCCCACCTCTCCACTAAACTCCCCAATGCGAGATCGTATATCCATCATTGCATTTTCAACAGCAGTTATCTTCCACAATAACTGGCAGCTGAATGCTTTTTTCTAGGCATGTCCAGCCGAGGTGCAGGTGTCCACAAATGGTGATATAAGTAGAGTTGTGACAAGATTAAATTGACAGAAGAGTCCAGCGGGTCTTTGAGCCACTGAAGAGCTGCAGGCCATGACAGTGTGAGCAGCGTTCATGGTTTCCCAGAATTTAGAATTAATGTACCTGCAAATGGGTTCGCAGTTTTTCAATTGCATAATGTTATTTGGCAAACAGTCTCTCATATGCGTAAAGATGTAGCGGTCGGACCACCGTGATCACATCGACCGTCTCGCTGCCCCTTTCGTCGAAATACAGGAACCCCTGCGGCCTATACGCAACAACCCCGTGTAAGATGAGCGACGACAGAGCGGCCTGCGCGGCGCGTTGAATCAAGCAACTCTCCTCCCCAACATCCACCCCAACGAGCGCGTCCTCAATGACCTCGGCGGCAACCTTCAGCGCCTCGTCGTAATTCACACACCCTGTCCCAACCATCGCCGCGAACACGCCGTTCGCCTGTCCGAAAGTCCATTTCGGGGGCGGCCGCTTCTCGATCGGCGCCACACCGTCCTTGTGGTCCTCTATAGGATACACCACCACGCCTTCGCCTTCCACCCCACTACCCCCGGCTAGAACCCTCAACGCCTCCAAATCCTTCGGCGCCGGCTGTCCAGCCCCAAACATCGACCGCAGCCATCGCGAGCTCGCCGACAGATCTGGGTACGTCTCCGCCCTCCCCCTCAGCATCTCCGTCGCCGCCGCCCAGTCCCCCGAGTCCACCGCCGCCCTCAAACACGGAGTAGGCCGGATGTTCTCGGCAAATACCATGACGTCCGCGACGCCCTCAAGATCGGACGCGCGCCCGCCAGCGAGCGGGTGAATAACCTCATCAAAGAGATGCGAGGAGGCGTCAAGGAGTGCCGAGGGGTTCACGGCCCAGCGGTGAGACGGCCCGCCCGCGTTGGCTGGGGATCTCGCGCCGCTGCTGCTGACCTTTGTGCCATCGACGTTCCCGTCGTAGTGACCGAGCGAGCGCCGCATGCGCTCGAGGAAAAGCTCGCGGGCCTCGTCCTTGCCCAAGTCACCGACGGCGACAAGGGCGGTCATTTCGGATGCGGCGAGGGGGAGCATGATCTGCATTAACCATTAACCAACAAGATTTCAAATTCTTATCACCTCGTGAACCATCGCCCCCGAGCAGACCATTAGAACTGATATCTGGCGCTGTGATCGAGTGAGCGCTGCCATGTGGTTCAAGAACACTGCGACAGCTTTCGCGCCGAGGGGAGAGCGGGTGAGTTTGAGAAGACACTGGCAACCGTCAAGGACTACAATGCCGTTGTAAGGTATAACGCTCGTCGTCTGCTCAAGCACGTCAAAGAAATTTTTTAGAATCTTTGCCTCGTCGTCCATCTCAGGCACTTCTGGACTCCTTTGAAGTGCCGGACCCCAAGCGTCCCCTAGCAGGGCATTTGCGAGGGCCCCAAAGATTGAGAGGATACCTTGTATCAACAACCTGGAAGAGATCTGGATGAAACTCTGCAATGCCCACAAAAACAAAAGGGTACAAACCGTACAGGAATCCTACTTGGGTCTTTTTCCATAATCGTAGCCCACACCCTTACATCGATCGAGACCGCCGAGGCTGCCAGGTCGATGATTCGGACCTGCACCCCGTTCACCTCGTCGAAGTCAGCCCCAAACACCCTCGTAACCAGCGCCGACCCAATCCTTGCCGTCGGCGGGCACAAGACCACCAGTCTCGGCGCAGATCTCACGACCTTCTGTATGTGCGACACTGTGATCAGGTGCACGGGCTCCTCATCCTTCATATCAGACAACCCCGTCGCACGCGGGAACATGTTCTCAACGCCACCGCGCCCCTGCACGCCCGGCGGTCCAACCACCACCGGTACTGCCCCAAGCTGCGTCGGATCGCCCATCAGAAGCCCTAGGGTCGCGCCGAGCCCCCGCAGCCTGTCGGCATGCCGCTTCTTAGCCTGGACTCGCACGGCGCGCAAATGCGGCCGTCCGAAGTCAAGATCTGCACAAAAAGCGCGTAAGCGCGAGGGGGTAAGTAAAGATCGAGCAATACCAATGACGTTCGGAGAGTGGTGGTGGTAGGCTAGAGACGCGGAAGAGCGGTAGACAGCCACCAAAGTCAGAGCGCCAGCAGCTATGGTTACGCTGAGCGCCGGGTCCGCCGCGATCGCTCGTCCCAGCTCGCGAGTCAGCTTCTCACCCCAAACCAGCACATTGGAGACCACTTCCATTGATCACAAATTCGGACGTTTTAGTTCGACACGTCGCCATCATGACCAAGTCGCCTTCATCAGCGCCCTCCCCGCCGGCTACCCTCCGAAACCTCCTCCGCGATATCCTCCCGGCTGAACTCGTCGCCCTTGTGACGGAGGAGGCGGCGCTCGCGATGGCCGTCAACCTTCTGATGCAATCCCCGGCATCACCAGTCCAGACCAATCCGCTCCACCGCCTGCTCCTCGCGGACCTCCCCGCTGTCCGCGGCCTCGTCTCCGCCGCCCTCGCTTCCCTCGTTGCCATCATGCGCCCGCCTCCGCCCCCGAGGACCGCGGAGTGGCCGAATCCGCCGCAACCGCCACCGCCGACGAGCGCGGCGCAGCTGGAGCTCCTGCTGGCGATGCTGGTGTTCAGCTACGGGCTCGAGCCTGTGGCGTGGCTGGATGTTGTGGGCTGCCTAGTGGCTGTGTCGTGTGAGCGGGACGACGCCGTGACCAGATGCTTCGTGGCCGACTTTGTGTGCATCGCGTGCGAGGATGGTTCGTTGATATGTTTGCGTGCATCTTTGTTGATATGTTTACAACAAAATAGTGTCGGATGAGCTGTGCGACCAGGTCATATATATGTGCCGGTGCCTCCAGCGCACCCTGGCGCCTGTGCGGCCCGATTGCACGAAGGCCGTAACCGTGATCGCGCGACGGCTTTCCCGACCGGACACAGCGGGGCCGAGAGGGCGGAGGCGGCTTCGGAGTCTTGACGAGGACGCTGAGCTCGATGGGGAGGCGCTCGACAGGATGCGGGCGGCTGGTGAAAATAAGCAGGGGGAGGTGATCCAACTTGTTAATGGCGGTGGTTGGCCACAGCCAAGGAAAGCGTGGGGAGCAATCGACACGGACGCGGCGTTGGAGGAATTCATCACGATCGGGCTGCCGATACGGCCGTCGAGCAAGGTCATAGATGTCGTCTCGTTTGTGTGGTACAGTTTGTTGGATTGGGCTTCTCTTTTGACGGCGGCAATGCCTTCTAATTATTCTTCCACAGGTTGTACCTCCTGTCGCATCTCCAGCGGCTTCGCGAGGATATACAAACGGCCCGGTACGCCCTCAGCCTGACGCCGACGCTTCGGGCCCTCGCGGACCTCGTGGGCGACTGCGGTGTTCGAGGCTGTGAGCGTTGCGGACTGCAGGGCATGGCGGCCCCGGGGAAGAAGTCGACGCAGAAGCGTATCAGCGAGACAGCCATCGCAGACGTGCTGACTATCATGCTGGACCAAGTGTTGGACATAGCGGAGATGGAGACTGGGGTATGGATCCATTATGCCGGTGTCGAAATACCTGGTGATTAATCCAACAGGACGGCAATCACCGGCTGCTCGCATATCGGTTCGGTGTCGCGTTACTCGAGCTCACCGCTGGGATCGGCAATGTTCATAATAACCTTGCAACAATTCGGACGGAGTGGGCTGCCAGTAAAGCGATGTTGCCCGGTTCCGTCGAGATCAGGTGAATTGTGGAGAAAGGCGGGCTTGTCGACTCGGGAAGAGGCTCTATTGAATCTTTTGAGTGCCTTCGAGGCAATAAATATGGACACGATGTACGTACTAAATACAATATATTCATGTTCATAAAGAAAAACATCGGGCGATGAGCACTCAGGTACTTGAGGAACGGCATATGAAGGAAGAGAGAAAGAATCACATGATAATTGTAATCGGTGTCAGGATGGTCATGGGTAATAACGAGGCGCACGTACACTAAGTCATAGTCATATTAAGGAGTAATAAAAAGTAGGAATATCAAAAAAGAGATGTAGGAGGCGTGGCAAAAATAAACATACATGGCAAAGATAAGAAAACGAGAAAATTGTAAGGGATCAGAATTGAGGCCAACGAACGGCGAAACTAACGACGACAACGAGATATAAACTAAGTTCATAATCCCCCAGGATTACTCGAATAATTCGACATCTTTCGTCAAGCCCACGCTCCCTCTCTCACACCGTAGCTATCTCCCAAAACGCCTGCGCCCTCCCCGCTTGCCCGCCCCCCCAGCGCCCGTATTTGGTCGTGCCCCCCCCCCCGGCCCCCCCGGGGCCGGGCCCCCCCGGGCCCCCCCCGGCCCCCGCCGCCGGGGGGGGC
>JADGJL010000169.1:0-25810 GCA_027600665.1 Irineochytrium annulatum | reverse complement strand
AAAAACCCAGGTCCTCTCTTTTGTTCAGCTGAAGATGCTAAAATGGTGCCGAGCTAATAAAAAGTCAACTTCCTCGAACGCGTCCTTTTCTTGCCAAAATCGAACAGCGCTGCGCACTCGAACTTCCATCAACATTCATCAACATCCAGCACCGATGTCGTCCGTCGAGCCCAAACCAGCCGAGACGATGCCCCTCCTGAACCCGGGCAAGCCGTCCTCGGGCCGCAAGAACCGCTCCTGCGCCGGATCCGGCCCCGGCGGCGGCGGCGTGTGGCGCCCGTCGCGCCGCCACCTCTTCCTCCCGCTTGTCGTCATCACCCTCACCGTCTTGTCCCTCCTCCGCCTGCACCACATCCGATCCATCGAGCGGGACAACGACACGGTCGACGAGGGGACCCAAACCGGCGAGCCGGAGGGGAAGGTCGCGCTGACGGCGTTCGTGATGAGCAAGTGCCCCGACGCGGTGTACTGCGAGAACGCGATGGCGGATGTGCTCGCGAAGGTCGGGAGTCTGGTCGACTTCAAGACGGAGGTGAGAGCTTTTTACGTTGTTGGAGAGCTAGCTTGGTCGTTCAACATCCTTATTGTTTTTTTCTTTTGTCAGTTCATCGCCAAGATCAACTCTTCGGCCACGTACGGCGCGACCTGCATGCATGGCGATGATGAGGTAGATGAAATGGGGATACAGACAAATATTTTTTTCCAATGTTGACATGATACTACCTACCACAGTGCCGTGGCAACATCCTTGAACTCTGCACGCGCAAGGTCTACCCGGATACCAACAAGTGGCTCAACTTCACCCGCTGCCTCAACAAGAAGTACTGGGACATTCCGGACGAGGGCATGACCGAGGACTGCGCGCACGAGAACCTCGGCGGACCGGACGCGCTCGTCGACGTCACCGAGTGCATGGAGGGGGACGCCAAGATTGGGCAGAAGCTGTTTTTGAAGTCCGTGAAGGAGGCCGAGAGGCTGGGCGTCAAGTACGTTGCTTGATTTGGAGGGAGTGGGCATAGTTTTTAACTGCGCTTACCCCGGTTTCTTTTTTTTAATAGGAAGAGCTGCACGATCTTTATCAACGATGAGCAACGCTGCATCCGCGACGGCGGGAAGTGGTACGACTGCCCTGGCGGGTCTTCGACGGAAGATTTCGTCAAGAGCATCTGCGAGGCCTACCAGTTCGCGGAGGGTGAGGACAAGCCGGAGGTGTGCGCCCTGTGAACGGCGCCCGATGTATGATATTAACCATGACGTGAGGGGGAAGGCGGCCGAATTTTTTTATTATTTTCTTTTTATTTCCCTCCGCCGTTGTCTGCGCACACGAAAGTCTTTTATTCTTCCCTCAACGATGGACTTCGTGTTGTAAACTTATGTGATATCCTATTTCTATAGCGTCGTAGGTAGAGAGTCTTCTTGCTTGCTTGAGAGCGGAGGGTGATCTTTTCCGCTTGCGGTTGTCTGGCAAAACAACCCATATGTGTATTCTTCTGGCTTTGTATCATAAATAAAGGATGTGGCTTGTGAATTTAAACTTGCACTGCGAGCAGCAAGCGACAGAAAACTGCGGTAGCGACGGTAGCGACAGTTCCCACGGCAGGGTTATCTGAATGCGTTATTATTATGACGCTGTCAGGTGAATTAAATCGTGGGGTTACACGGCGTTTCTGGTGGGTCTTTTTTTCAAGCCACGCGCTCCCGACTGCGGTCGGCTCCCACTCCGTCCGGTCGATTCGATGTGGAGAAGTCGATTCAACTCAACCAGATGCCCGACATCGACACCGTCGACGACTGTCCCGCAACCGGGAACCGCTTTCTCGTAGCCGTCGAGCCCGCTCCGAGCGAAGGGAAAGTCCAGATGGAGACCATTGCCGACGGCGAACAGGTGAGCTCTCGCCCGTCGAAGCGCGTTTCTGACTGTTCTCAGCCGTCGCCCGAGGAGACCGCGCCATGGTATCTCTTCCCGACGCAGTCGTGGCTAACGCCGTTCATGCGGACGGCAGTGCGTCGCCCGCTTCAAACAACGGATCTCTTCCGGCTCCATCCAAAGTTCCAGGCTGGCACCACCGCGAAGAAGATGCGGGAACGCGTTGCGCGTGGGATGCGCGACGCCGGGTTCGAGGACGTTGATGGCCCGACGCGAACGCCGGCCGGCATGTCGCCGGAGGATGCGAAGCTCCGGAGGCACAGGAGAATGCGCGCCATCAAGTGGTCGCTGTTCTGGGACGGCATCCTTAGCTGGCCGAGGGAGAGCTTTGTGGCCCTCATTCTGCACGCGGCGTCATCCCTTGGCAACATCGTCTCACCCATCATCCTCAACTACCTGCTCAACTACCTCACAAACCCGTCGACCCACGGCCGCGCGTTCGGGTACGGCCTCTGCGTGGCCCTGTTCGTCGCGCAGCTGTTCGTCGCGTTCGGGTGGAACAACTCGCAGTATATCACGCGCAACGTGGCCATGAGCGTCAAGGCGTCCGTCATCTCGAACGTCTTCCGCAAGTCCATGACCATCTCGACGCGCGCCAGGGGCGCGTATAACAACGGCCGCACCCTCAACTTGGTCGCTTCCGACGCGTCCAACCTCGAGAGCTTCTACACGTACATGTACGACTGCATCCTGCTGCCCATCGAGGTCGTCGGCCTCAGCGTCCTCATCATCGTGTACTTGGGACCCGCCGGCGCCGCGGGGCTGGCGTTCATGGTGCTCTGCATCGCGCTGCAATCTTTCGCCATGTCGAAGGTGATGAAGTACGAGCGAAAGGCACTCCAGGCGACCGACGAACGCGTGAACCTGACCTCGGAGGTCCTCGGCGGCATCCGCGTGATAAAATATTTCGCCTGGGAGCCGTTCTTTGGCGATCGGATCAACAAACTCCGCGACCGCGAGCTGGGCCACATCTTTGTCCTCCGCCTCATCTTGTCCACCTTCCTCGGCGTCATCAACATCCTGCCGGCGTCGGTCTCGTTCATCACCTTCTCAGTCTACTGGGCCCTCGGCAACTCCCTGGACCCGGCGACCGTCTTCACGGCCCTGAGCATCATCCAGCTCATTCGACTTCCAGTGGCGATCGCGCCGCTCGTGGCGCAGATGGCGTGGTCGGCACTCGTTTCAATTGAGCGGATCGCCAAGTTCCTTGCCGTCGATGACAACGACTCGCCGCCGGACGTGTATACGAGGGACGACCCGCTGTTCAACGGGGACGATATCGTTGTGGAGAGGGCGACGTTTGTGTGGGAGGAAGGGACGGCCGAGGAGTTCGATGTCGCGGACGAGGACGACGCTACGGTTGACAAGAAGAAGAAGAAAACGGCCGCGGCGACCGAAGACGCGAGCGCGACTGATAAGGTGGAGGGCGCGAGTAAAGGACTGGCAAAATCGGGGTCCGCCGACACGCTCGTCGAAGGTTCGTCTGTGGTCGTCGAGGAGGAGGCCGGGCCTATCATGCACCTGCGGGAAATCGACTTCAAGGCGGCCCGCGGGTCGCTCACCGTCGTTGTCGGGAAAGTCGGCGCCGGTAAATCCAGTTTGTTGCATGCCATCATTGGCGACATGAAGCGGGCCGAGGGCAAGGTCTCGGTAAGTCGTCCCCTGGCACCGCGAGTGGTTTGTTTCCCCTACCTGACGTCGCATGTCCCAGGTCTTCGGCTCCATCGCGTTCGCCTCCCAGACCCCCTGGCTTCAGAACGCGACCCTCCGCGCCAACGTCCTCTTTGGCCAGCCCTACGAACCCGCCCGCTACGCGGCCGTCATCCGGGCCTGCGCGCTCGAGCGCGACCTTACGCTGCTCTCCCGCGGCGACGAGTCCGAGATCGGCGAGAAGGGCGTCACGCTCTCTGGCGGGCAGGCCGCCCGCGTCAACCTCGCTCGAGCCGTCTACGCCCGATCCGACATCCTGCTCCTCGACGACCCCCTGTCGGCCGTCGATGCTCATGTGGGCAGGACGCTGATGGAGGAGTGCGTGCTGGGCCTGTGCAAGGGCCGGACCGTCGTGCTCGTGACGCATCAGGTGCAGGTGGCGACGAAGGCGGACAGGGTGCTGCTGGTCGATAAGGGCCGGATAGTGGAGGACGGGACGTACGCGGAGTTGACGGCGAGGTCCGGTGGAGCGTTTGCGGCGCTGATGAGAGATCATGGCGGTGCGAAGGCGGAGGAGGCGGGGCAGGCGACGAAGGAGGAGAAGCAAGGGACCGTCGAGAAGGTGGAGGAGAAGGTTGCTGCGGAGGGTACTGGTGCTTTGATGACGACGGAGGAGAGGGAGTTAGGGGCAGTGAGGGGAGAGTATTACGCGGCGTTCTTTAAAATGTCGGGCGGCTATGGCGTCGTGGCTGCTGTTGTTTTGACGTGTATGATCTGGCAGGTGGGTGCGAAGTTCCCAAGTCCTTCAAATGACCGCGCGGTGGTTTTAACTCACGGCCTGGTTATTTATTAGAGTGAACGCATTGTAACCGATCTCTGGCTGACGTTTTGGGTGTCGCGCCAATTCAATGGCTGGTCGGATAGCGGCTACATCGCGGGATTGGGCGTTCTTTCAGTGGCACAGTTTGCCTTGGTCATCACCGTGACCCTCACGGTCACGTTGGCGTGCCTGAGGGGTAGCCGGGCAATGCATAGCAAGGTACTTGCGAGTATCCTTAGGGCACCGATGTCCTTCTTCGACGTAAGCACGTTTATTTATTAGTTGCTGTTCCTTATCTTGTGAATTCCCAGACCACGCCAATCGGCCGGATCATCTCTAGGTTCTCGCGAGACTTCTCAGAAAGTGAGTTTTAGTTCTTTCCCGTTGACTGATTGTTCATCTAACTTCCATACAGCCGACCGCATGCTTCCGCGCGGGTTCCAGTCTGTCATGGAAATTATTCTTGGCATTTGTGGCACCTTAGCTTTGATTCTCTACGCGGTGCCATGGGTGGGATTCTTGATCGTTATCCTGGTGCCAATGTATGCCGTCTTCCTGAAAATCTTCCGCTCCAGTATGAGGGAGTTGAAACGTCTGGAGTCAAACTTACGGTAAAATACCTTTTTTTTGTTCTCATGATTTATTATGTGATTTAGGTCACCATTATACTCCTACATTAACGAGATGCTCACCGGTATTTCGACCGTTCGGGCCTATGGAGCCGAAGGAAGGTTTATTGAAACGCAGGAGCATCTGCAGAACAAGGCGAATCGTCCCACCTATATTAAAAATACCGTTGATTCGTGGATGAGCATCCGAGCGGAAACATCCGTGGCGTTCCTCATCCTTATCATGTCGATTGTCGGCCTGTCCACAAAGTATGTGAATATTCACCTTGTTATTCTCCAAGTCGCAAACCTGACGCCGTTTAGCGTAAACACCTCTCTCCTCGGTCTGGCACTTTCTTACGCGCTGACGCTTACGGCGCTCTTGAATATTCTTCTGAGGAACATGGCGGATCTAGAGTCAAGGATGAATTGGTAGTGATTGACATGCATTTGATAACAAGCTAAATTTCATGATCTGTAGCGTCGAGCGTATAACTCATTACACACGCATCGCCCAAGAGGCCCCTACCGAGGCCACCGCAGCTAACGGGCTCGTGAAGCCCTCCGCCTCGTGGCCTGAAAACGGCGAGGTTAACTTTACAAACGTCACACTGAGATATCGACCCGAGTTGGAACCCGTTCTCCACGGCTTGACTTTCAATATTCGCGCAGGCGAAAAGGTCGGGGTGATTGGGAGAACAGGTGCAGGCAAGTCCAGCATCATCGCGGCCATTTTCAGGATGGTCGAACCCTCAGGAACGATCACAATCGACGGCGTCGACGTCTCGAAGATAGGACTGAGTGACCTTCGAACGAAGGTGGCCATCATCCCGCAGACGCCCATCCTTTTCGAGGGTACGCTACGTTCAAACCTGGACCCGCTTGGCCGCCATGATGACGCGACTATCTGGGCTGTACTGAGACGGTGTTCGCTTGGGGATGCAGTCACGAGACTTGCGCATAAGCTTGAGGCGCCGGTCAGCGAGTCCGGCGAGAACTTCTCGGTCGGCGAGCGCCAGCTTCTGTGCTTAGGCAGGGCGATGCTTGCCCGTTGCAAGGTCCTTCTCATTGACGAAGCGACGGCATCTGTCGACCGGGAGACGGACAATTACATCCAAAAAGTCTTGCGGGAGGACTTTGAGGGGCAAACAATCATCTGCATCGCCCATAGACTTCTAACACTCGTGGACTACGATAGAGTCTTGGTGCTTGATCACGGCAGGATCGTTGAGGTTCGTGGAGTTTTGCTAACGCGCCGTTTATCTGGCTCATACGTCGGTTTTTTTAGTTCGACGCTCCTCACGTTCTCTTGTCTAATCCGGATTCGGCCATGTCCGCTTTGGTTGCGAACACGGGATCTGCTGACGCGGCGTTAATTCGCAAGCTGGCTGCTGAGAGCTTTAACGCAAGGAAAGGCGCTGTGACTGAGCAGCCGAGCGGCTCTTTGTCTCCCAGCCTTGGACCTCAAGTTAATGCGGTCCTCTCGTCGGCTTCCGATCAAAATATGTCGTAGTTACGCCAAGATAAAACGAGATCCTGATCTTTACCGCCCACCCGCTCCTCATTCTTATGATGCAAATTTACATACTTATGATGCAAATTTAGATGCAAATTTAGGCAAGGTTATTCGCGTGCATGTTATGCGCGGGTCTGCAGTCGGTACTTAATTTTCGTTTGGGATTTACTAGCCCTATGCCGCACTTAGGAAAATGCGATTCTATTTTATACTGCTACCGTCTTCATAAAAATACATCACGATGATTGTTGCAACTACTTGGAGAACATCCGCGGAGCTTACTGCAAAAGGCAACCGTCGTCACCACGCGCCACCTCAACCCCTTCCCTTGCCCTCGCCGCCGCCGCAGGGTCATAAACTAGCGACGATGTCGCCTTCTTGTGCTGGTCGAAAATCACTGGCTCGCTGCCACGCTCGACGATGCCCGGCAACACGACCACCTCCGTCTTCATCGTCCCCCCTGCAAACCGATCAAACACGGCATACGCGATGCTCGCGGCCATCGGCATCCTATGTTCGAAAATAACATGCTGTCCCTCCCTAAACACCGTCACATGGAGGCCATCGAACGTCCCCACCCCTTCTAGCAGCAGCGACGCCCCTTCCTCCTCCTCAAAAGGGCCCGCTACAACTCTGCCATCACCGGCTCCCCACGATTTCCCATCCACCAGCAATTCGATGGCGACAAAGACGGGCTCCAGCACGTCCCTGACGTATATAGCCACGACTTCATTTCTCGTTCCCCTCCACGCCCACCGCTTGCTCCTGAGCGTCAGCCCGTCCCCGCCCATCGGCCACTCCACCGCCAGCCATGACCTTAGCATCGCGGTCGAGAACCTCAGCAGGCAATCCGCGTACGTGAAGCCCGCGTCACCCCTGCCGCTGCGCCCGCCGAGATCGCCTACGCGCCTCGCCAGCGCGCGGATGGACCGCGCGGCCGCGAGGCGAGACGTCTCCTCGATGGGGATGGACGTGGACTGGGAGGGTGTCACGCCCGGGAAGCGGTTTTTTAGCCCGCGCCACTCGGCGGACCAGCCAGGGCGAAGAGGGGTGTTGCGTTCGTCGGCGGCGGCGGACCAGGCGTCCATGAGGGATTGGCGGAGGGAGGCCCACTGGCGAGGGGTGACGGGCTCGGAGGACCCCGCGACGGTGCGGACGCGGAGCGTGCATATCCCGTGGTTCGCAATTGCGTCCGCGTCCTCGTCGAGAGGCGGTAGTGGAGGGGGTTCTGAGCCGGTGGAAAGGCGCATGGTAAGGTGGAGGCGAGCGGGAGAGTCCGGGGCGGTGCGGATGATATCAATGGTCGACCACCAGAGGCGGGAGAGGAGCGTAAGGTCGGGGAGAGAGCGGTCGGCACGTGATGGAGGTACTCGGATGTGTACCATGAGCGTATTGGCGCGGGCGGGGTCGATGAGGTCGGAAAAATTATGCGCGTCGGATACAGGAATAGTCATCTGCTCGGTAGGAAGAACGGTCATGGCCGCAGTGCCGAGCATCTTTGCCTGAAGGTCGACAGGGAGGAGTTTGAAGACGGGCTCGGCGAGTAATGACTCGTTCAAGGCCTTTGCGCGGTTAAGGTTTGTGCTGACCTTTTCGTCAGGATACCGATTTAGCGCCAGCACCTCGTTGGCGGAAACGACCGTCCTTCTATCCCAGCAATTCACATAACACTGGCTTTGATAAACAAACCAGATCCACTCAGCGTTATACTTCGAGCAATTCTATGACTGCTAGTTAGCCTATGTCGAAAAAAGCTAGCCAACCTCTGCGAAAGATGCCCAATCTGAGCTGGCCGATTCGTCGGAGGGAACCGCGGCGTGAACGTCCATCCAAGCGGGCTGGACAACCGCGGCCCCAAGTGACTCGATCCGTTCCGCCTTTACTGTCATCGTAATCACAGGTCCTAAGATCCCGAAACACCCAACGGCCGCTCGCATGTCCTCGGGATCAACGATCGTCATGAGATCCCCGTGGCAGTTGATGATCTCCATGGCGACGATCAGATCTCGTAGTGAGCCGCCTTTACCCTCTCCTTGCGCCACAAGAGCGTCCGATCCCCTGAGTGAAAAGCATGTTTAGATTATAAAATCGTAATGGCATTCGGCCAACTGGCACATACCCGAAGCACGCTTCTACGTCTTGTTCGGCACAAGGTAGCCCCCACACTCCGGCATCACGAAGATATCGCCGAAGCCTCTCATAAGATACCGCGGCCCCAACTTTAATATAGCCCTCGCCCCTGTGCGGGTCCTCGTTGATGCCAAGAAGTTCGTTCGCGGCTGGGTCGTCTAAGCCCTCAACCGGCGCGCACCCGACCGCTGCTGCTGAGTAGCACACGAGAATCTCCTCCGGGTCGCAAGTCTCACCGTCTCGCCCGCCATGACAACGAACGCGGGAACCCTGCTTCGCGGCCCACTTGACGATCTCTTTAATGGCCTACACACCACGGAAGCGCGTCAGTCAGCGGACACGACCACTGTGACGAAGTTCCGCAGTATACCTTTACCGACCTGGGCAGGAATAGCGTCCCCGCCCGCGTTCTGACCGTCCCTGACGCGTTCATGAACTCGTGGTCCTCTAGACACGGCACCCCGAGCGCGTCCAGGCCGTCGCCCCTCACCTCGAAGTGAGGCCGAGCGACCGCTAGTCGCGGCGCCACGGTTCCACTCGCGCTCTCGGCTCCATTCGCGGCCCTCTCGTCGCCGTCGCCGTCGACGTGTCCATGGATCGTCTTGAACTCTTCCGGGACGACGCGGTTTAACCAGCGGTCGAGCGTGCGGTCTCGATCCACCCAACCCCTCAGCCGGCGCCGCAAGTCTTCCCCTGTCGTCAACCAAGCAGGAGGTCAGTTTCCCTCTGCAGTGGCAGGATACGGGGCTTACGTGAGACGTCGTCGGCGAAGGGATCCGTCAGCAGTTCGTGGACGTGCTGGCCCCACAGCTCGAGGAGGAGGTCACCGCGCGACCCGCCGTCGTAGTCCGTTGGGGGGAGCCCGCCGTCCACGTCGCCGTCGACACCGTCTCCCAGAGAAGCGTCTTCGGAGGCTCCGGCCATCATGGCGAGCAGCTGCTTTTTGCCTTCAATCTCAGCAATAACCGCATATGGGATTTAAACATAGTCCAATATTCATCCATATTACTGGAAAACGATGGTAAACGGCGACTTTAATAGGCCCCTCCCTCATGCAATGACCACTCGCCCATCTAATCCTGCCATCATCCTGCCGAGTGCATCGTAACCAAGGACCCCAAACTCGACCTCCGCGCCTCCTGCGCCAACCCTCTTCAAGCCCTCCACCTGGGCCCAGAGCATCGGTACATGTGCCACGCCGCTCCACCGCCCGTCAACGTGCACCTCCCACCTGTCGACACCGTTCAGACCCGACACACCTTCAACATCCACCCACGACATCTCAAAGGCGACGCCGCCGTCCGCGCTATCGGCCCACTCCACCGCCTTGGCGCGCAGCTCCAGCCCGTCGACGCACACGAAATCCGGGTCCGGTTCTGCCGAGGCATCCGACAGCACCGTGATTGCTCCGACGTGGATCTCCACCTTCCGCCCTGTGGTAATGCCCAAGTTGCGCGCCAGAACGCCGACCTCGACCACGTGGGCACCGGCCGTGGCGGGGCCGGGTAGTGCCAGCGTGAGTGGTGCCCAGTCCCATGCCGGAGTCAACGTTGAGGTCGAAGCCCACGACATCGTCGCCGCCACGCCGTCGGTCTGAACGACTGCGTAGATTCCGACAACGCATGACGGATCCTCTTCCGTCGCAGACTCCTTGCCCCTCACGATCCGAACGAACGCAGACGCGGTCGTCCTTGACGTCGCCACCACCCTCGTCACCGATACCGGCACTCTCCACGTCGGGGCCTCATCACCTCCAATAGTCGACGGCACCCTCACGACCAACACCGACCCGCCCGAGTAAGGCTCCTCAACGCCCTCGATCTTCCAAGTCGGTCTCTCCGCATTATCCACCGCCGCGTCTTCAGCCGTAAACAGTCCCACCTTGTGGGCCGGCTTCAATGTGACGGCGCCACACCTCCCTACCTCCGCCCTCGC
The DNA here is from genome assembly GCA_027600665.1 of Irineochytrium annulatum. Classification (NCBI taxonomy): domain Eukaryota; kingdom Fungi; phylum Chytridiomycota; class Chytridiomycetes; order Chytridiales; family Chytridiaceae; genus Irineochytrium; species Irineochytrium annulatum. The sequence continues at coordinate 15,224 of JADGJL010000169.1, read as the reverse complement.
CGGCACGCAGGCCTGCCTCGACAAATTGAACCACAGTCCCTTCGCCATCACCTCCCCGAGTACAGCATACGCCTCCCCATGGCCCCTGTCGAAATCCGTGTGGAACACACGCGACCCACCCGCGGCCCGAACGCCCGCATACGCCGCGACGCAGCCCAAGTCCTCCGGGTCCTCCCTCGTCGTCGGCGGCTCGTCCGACGGCGGGAAGGGCGGGTCCAGCCGGTCCGGCACGCCGCGCCAGAACCGCTCCTCGACCTGCTCGAACATCCGCGAGCCCAGGTGCTCCCTCGTCCAACCCGGCGCGAAGATGGCGGCGGACGTCGGCGCATCCTTGATGACGCGCAGGGCCTTGTGCGCGTTGAAGCCCCCACCGCCGAAGGTGCCGCGCCCCCAGACGTCGACGCCGGTATAGACGTCGGCGCGCCTGCCAGAGCCTGCCGCGAGCGCGCTGAGCTGCGGGTGGTGCTGCTTCCAGGTGTAGTTGATAAATATGGAGGAGGAGACGTCGAAGAAGGGCTTGTTTAGGGGCGTGAGGTGATCCTGCCAACGGAGAAGGGCGTCGATCGTGAGGGAGTCGTACCACATCACTTTGGCATGGGGGATGCGAGCGCGGAGGGATTTAGTGAGGTGGTCGAGGAAGAGGAGCATCATCCAGGCGTGGTTTTTCTGTTAAAGCAGGGGAAGGACACGAGTGAGAAACGACGGGCGTGAGCTTAGGTTTCGTCAAGACATGCCACCATACCTCAATCAGCTCGGACTCTATGTTGATGAACCATCCGTCAAATCCATAGTACACGGCCATCTCGACCATCTTGTCCGCGTAATACGGGTCAAACGGCAGAGATGAACCGAGAGCGATCACGTCCTTCCCATTTCTGTCCTGTCCCGCGACCCGCCGCGGGCACGTCTCCGGCGACCATTTAGGACCATACAGGAGCTGGAGGGTGTCGATCACACCAAGAGCCCACTCCTGTTTGCTTCATGCCGTCAGAACAACATCCATCGTGGGCCCAAAGATGACCCCGGACCGTCATCTGCGATAGCATAAACGCCAAGCATACCGTAATGAAAGTCCCGTAAACCATCACGCCATTCCGATGCGCAGCGTTCGTCCACCCGGCGGGCGGGATCGCGAATCGGCTATGGCTGAAGTAGATGAAGTCGTCCACGAGATCCCAGTGCTGCATGGAGTACAGCGTGTCGACGTCGCGAGTGCTGGCCGCGGGTCCCTTCACACCTTGGGGAAGCGCATCCTCGTGGTAGCCTCCCTTGAAGTCGTGGCAGACGAGGAGGCGATGCTGCGGGGACGTGGATCGCGGGCGGAGCGGGACGGAGGAGACGTTGAAGGGGTCGGCGCCGGGCTGCCAGTCGTTGAGGGAGGGGACTGTCCGGACGGGCTCGATGCGAGGACTTGGCATTTCGTTCACAATGATATGGACACCATTTTGACACAGTTGCAAGCGATCGTACACCTGTTTATCTGGCAAGAAAATTTAACAGAAATGATAGAACTCTAGCCCAATTATTAATATCACTTTTCGGTTCCATCTTCCTTCTTTCTTCATGCTATTGGTTGCATCAGGCGAAGTACATACGGCGGCTCAACGCGTGAATTGTTATTTTAACACCCCACACAGCTCGCCGGTCACAGTGTCAAAGTCGAGACGAAGATGGCTGGACCTGGGTGTAGGACTGCTATGCTGTGTTCTCCATCACGGATACGGATATTGTGGTTATTCGGGTTATTCGGTTTCTGGGGAAAACCCTTTTAGGTTTATGGAGGCGAACTTGAATGCAGACCACGCCTACAAACCACGGTTCTCCGTCAATGAACAGTCATGGCAACAAAATCAGGAGTCGACTGCAAGATGGCGAGCAGGGGAGAAACACGCAACCTGTAAGAGCGCCCAAAAAATCACCAAAGCAAATCAAGGCATACTCTTGATAGCAAGTCGTCGCGAAAAGTCAAGGCAAGGACAGATCCAGGAATGAACGCAGATGCTGCCCTTCCATCCATCCATAATCGACCTGGGGAAGCTGCGATGGTCATGGCATGCAATATCATGTCGTGCGAAGTTGGAGATGCAAAGCCCGACGATCCCTTGGCAGGTCCATGACGCTTTGGCGGCTCAGGCGGAGGCCGCTGATGGGTGTGGCTGCATAGGTAAGCGGGCCCACGGCTTTCCGAACGACCAATGGGACGGGCGCCAGATCCGCTTCTCTTACAAATGCCAAATTCTCGTGGGACCGTGAATCGTGTGTCGGTATTATAAAAGCATCGATCCCGAGGCCCTCCTCCATCATCCTCTACCTTCTCGACCTCCACAATGGCCTCCTCGCAACCGACATCTGTCACCAACTCCTTGAACCTCGGCCGATCCGACACCGACGACACACGCACTACCAACACGGCGACCGCGGACGAGAAGGACGCGAGCTCGCACCACACGATTGTGATCCCGGACAGCAACCCGGGGTCCAAGGTGCCGCTGGATGCGAAGGACCTCGAGAGCCAGATCGAAACGAAGGAGCCTGCGTCGCTGAACAACCGCGGCGCGCCGCCCCCTCAAGATCGTACGTGTCTTCCTGTCTTTGTTTACCGGTGTGGCGGATTGGCGGCTGACCTTTATGGCATGTAACAGCATCCTATGTACGCGTTCCTTTGGCCAAGACGCAGTTCGCGCTCGTGTTTTTGGGTCTTGCGTTGAGCATCTTCCTCGCGGCGCTTGACCAAACCATTGTGTCGACCGCATTGAACGCGATCGTGGCTGACCTGGGCGACCAGGAGCTTATACCGTGGATTGGGACGGCTTACCTGTTGACGGCTACTGGCTTTTCTGCGCTGTGAGTGTTTTGTTTTGGCATAAGGCTGGATGATCTTGCATACTGATTGGCAATTTTAACCAGGTACGGCAAATTCGCAGACATCTATGGAAGAAAAATCACATTCATCTTCGCCATCGTTTGCTTCGAGGCTGGGTCCGCGCTGTGCGGAGCTGCGAACGGCATGATTACGCTGATTGTGGGCAGGGCCATTGCTGGTATCGGTATGTTATAAGTTTCCTTCAAGTTACCGTCTCTTTTTTTCTTTGGTCCTAACTTTATGCGCATGCAGGCGGTGGCGGTATCTTCTCCCTCGTTCTCATTATCATCTCCGACATCGTCTCCATTCGCGACCGCGGGAAGTACCAAGGCATGATCGGCGGTGTTTTCGGCCTTTCTTCCGTCGTCGGCCCCCTCGTGGGTGGTGCATTCTCGGACCACGTCTCTTGGCGCTGGTGCTTTTACATGTGAGTTTAAAATGTACTTTCCTTTTTTTTATGTAGCATGCTAACATTAGTATCCTTACGACAGTAACCTTCCCGTCGGCCTCATTACCGTTATCACCATCATCGCCTGCCTCCGCTTTCCCCCAACCTCGGGCAACGCTCGAGAGAAGCTTGGCCGGATCGACTATGCCGGCACCTTCCTCCTCCTTGCCTTCGTCGTCGTCCTCCTCACGCCCGTCCAGCTCGGCGGCACGACGTGGGCCTGGTCGTCGGCGGGATCTATCGCGATGTTCGTCGTTGCGGCGGTTCTCCTCGTCGGCTTCGTTCTCGTCGAACTGTATGTCGCTAAAGAGCCCATCATCCCGGCGAGCTTGTTCATGAACGCCTCCGTGCCGGCTTTGCTCTTGATTGCTATTTGCGTGGGCGGTGGCTTCTTCGCAGCCGTTTACTATATCTCGTACGTTCTTGCATTTCACCGGCTTAATTATCACGAAGTTCTCTTTCTCACTTTGTTCTTCACACAACAGATTATTCTTCCAAGTCGTCTACGGCGACACTGCGACCATGGCCGGTGTAGAGACCATTCCTCTCATTCTCGGTGTTGTGATTCTCAGCATTACCTCTGGCCAAGTCGTTTCGCGGACCGGCCGCTACCTCCCCTTCATCTACATTGGCGGCCTTGTTATGGCGGCCGGCATGACGCTTACATCCTTCCTCAACGCCCACTCGGGCCGCGTCGAACAAGTCTTCTACCTGCTGATTCTCGGCCTTGGCGTTGGTTGTTTGATCCAGATCCGCGTCCTAGCGCTCCAGGCCTCCGTAGACGGCCCTAAAATCGCCATCGCGACCGCCACGTCTCAATTCTGTCAGTCACTCGGCGGCGCCATCGGCGTGGCGCTGGCCGGCACGATCCTCAACAACGTCATCGCGAAGAATATCGCGGCCAAGCCCGCGCTGGCTTCCTTCCTGGCGCAAGAAGGGATTGATCCGGCCAACATCAACCTCCCCGTGCTTCGGTCCATGCTGGCCCGTGCGCCGGGGCAAGAGGAGGCGCTCGCGGACCTAATCGACAGCTTCGCGGGCGCCTTCGGCGTTTCGTATAAGGCCATCATCGTGTTCCCGGCGCTTGTGGTGCTGCTGGCGTTGTTCGTGAAGCAGTACAGCGGGGTATTTGGGAAGGCGCGGACGCCGAACGCGGCGCCGCCGCCAATGGCGGAATAAAGTTTCCGGAGGGAAGCGTGTGATGATACCTGTCCATTGATGCATGCTGATGTTGCAAGTTGTTTATCTTATTTTACACTTTCCTGGGATTCACCTGTCACAATCACGAATATTTTCATAGTTTTGCACTTCATGGTGATACACTTAATATGATACAACCATCCTCATGTTCCCTAGTGTGTCTTACTCTTATTTTTGCCGCTGCGCAACACGGTAACCCGTTTACGTACTTCTCTGGTTTTTCTTCATTCGCGAACTGTTTTTGTACCTAGCAATCTATGTCAAGATGAACGCGCTATGCAAAATGCCGACGTTACCCTCTACTGACTCCTTGACAGACTCCGTCAGTGTTCATCACATCAGTTCAAAATGCGAAAAAGGACACTTTTCTGCAGCCTTTGTGGGTGTCATCGGTTGGTTCACGCAATAATTATTAATTCCGTTATGATTTCGGTTGCGGATTTCGCGGGTTGCGGGGCAGCCGGGCAACGCTAGAGTTCTGGAGGACGCCAGATGGCTCTCCGATAAGTCTGGGGGAACGAAGGGTGGCGATGGAGGATCGGTGCTGGGAAGCAAGATGAAGGCAAAATTGACTGCTGGCTAACACATTACGCTCTGCCGAATTATCTCATCGCCGATTACGTCCTAAGAATTCGAGCTCTTTTTATTCTGTACAATTTCCACCTCCTTTCGATGAATGGCGGATTTCGAACGCTTCCCGACGGACTTCACTGAGGACCTCAATTGTGATTGGCAGTCGAAGCCTTCTCAGCAAGGGACGTTCGCCGTTGCGGCGAGGTATACTGGTACGAATTTACGCGACCCGCGACATCCGCGTCGGTTCAGGGGGTCCGCCATCGTCATGTCGAGCTCCACCCCGCCTAAGCGCTCCTCCAACGCGCTGGGGACGCCGGTCACCGCCGAGGACCCGCGACGGCAACCGGTGATGACTCGAAGGACGTCCCTGCAGCCCGTTATACCCGAGGTCGAGCCGATCACCATCACGCCCGACGTCGCGGCGCCCGTCGGCAAAACTTGGGCCTTTCAGGACGACGACGAGGCCTTCGAGCGCTACCAGCGGCGCACGTCCATATCTCCGACCGCGGGCCTGTGCCCCGCGCCGTCGACTCAGCCCAACGTAACCAACAATACGAGCAACGTCAGCCTGAAGCCCGCCTCCCCGGCGGCTGGATCTCCGCCGACAACCCCGAACGCGAACACGAAGCAGCGTGGCGTGACGAGCTCCCGTTCCGCCATGAAGCTAGCCGAGATCCTCGGGACGGCGCCGATCTCCAACAACGCTGGCGTTCAGCCGCGCGTCGTCGTCCCGCAGCCGCCACAGCGTGTCAACTCCTCGAGCAGTAGCGACTCCTCCACTTCGTATGTGTCCGTAGTCGGCGACGCGTCGGCCGCTGTCAGCTCCCCGACGTCGAGCCCTGTCTCGCTCGAGCCTACGTCCGCCGTTGGGAAACCCATGGGCTTTATCGATGACGACCAGTATTGGGACGAGGTCCAGCGTCGCAAGTCGTCCACCACGAACCTTGAAGCCAACGAGGCCGCCGCCGCGGCAGCCGCCGCCGCCTCGAGCTCTATCGATCCCAACAAGCCTCGCAACATCTTCGCCATAGCAACCATCAAGAAGCCGGCCTCGCCTAGGGACGCAAAGGACGCAACGTCAGCGCCAAGGCCCGGGGGCCATCGGAAGAGCATCATCACGACGAGCCTCGCGGGCACGTCCTCTTCCCGCGCCGCGCGGCCCAGCTCCGCCGGCACCTCGGCGAACGCGCTACCCTCGCCGTCTGGCTCGGACGCCGGCTCGCCCGGCGCCGCTGCCTTCGACGTACGCAGGCTCGCGGAGCTGCAGTCACGGTGTGCGGCGGGCCACCCCATCACGGCCGAGGCGGACCTACAGGCTCTGGCGCAAATGCTGCGGTATCTTTCAGGACTGCAGAAGGCTATGAGGCGGCGCGCCAATAACGGCGTTGGAGGAGAGGAGGTGGATTTGATTATGGGCGCCATGACGGGTAGGAGGTCTTCTGCGCCGGCCGGTGTAAGGGCACAGAAGATGGATCCTGGGTTGATGCCACAGCAGGTCAGCTGCGGCGGGCAGGAATCATTGTTCCCGGGCGGATGCGGCGGGCTGGGAGATGTGGCGGCGGCAGCCGCAGCGGCCGCAGTGGCAAGGCTTAGCAGTGTAAGCGGTGCTCCTAAGGCTGGACGTTCGAGCCTAATGATTTTGGAGCCGGATGCCCGTATTGGAAAAGTGGACGCGACGTCGAGCTTTACTATTAACCCGAGGCAGGACGCGGAGAAGGAGGCGGGTACTGACGCCGCGGCGGAGGCACAGCCGGTCGGCGTCGAGCTCGCCGGCGCCTCTTCTAGCTCCCTCAGCAAGGACGCTATCGAAGCAATTCGGGTGATGTCGACGTCCACCTCACCCCGGTCGCACTCGGGTATCTTTTCGGTCGGGACGACGGCTGCCGGCAGTTCCATGGCGGACCTTGTCCTTCCTAAATTTAACGTCCTCGTTGAGCAGGACGGACGGGCTGTATCCGTGCCTGTGACCATCCCGTCCGCAGAAGACTTGTTCAGAAGCGCACCGGCGTCAACCGCTTCGCGAGAGAGTGTCGGGGCTTCGTCGACGCTGCCGAGCAAGAACGGGTCGCTGCCGGTTTTCTTCTACGACGAGAACGGTGGTTGTAACTTCTTCACGATGGCGCCGAACGTGACCGTCAACGAGGTTCTCGTGCAGGCGCTGGTTCAGCTCGGGGTTACGGAGCCGGCGGAGGTGTTTGAGGTTGTACAGCTGCGGCAGGTCGATGGTGTGTATTATTCCTTCCATTCTAGTTAAATCATTTGCTTAACCAAATCTCATGTTGAAAAACAGGCAAAAACACCGAGTTCTCCATATTCCCTAACACCCCGCTCGATTTTTTACCGCCATCCCACCAAACGTCTTCCTTCTCCTCGTCGCTGTTCTCAGCCCGCTCGAATGTGCAGCAAGACGAGTCGATATCCGGCTCGAGTTCAGGCCCGGTCTCGCTGAAGCTTAAGCGTCGGCCGACGACGAAGTGGAACGTGACGGTCGGCGTCGATTTCAAGGCAAACAGGACTATTGCCGTCGATGCCTTCACGACGATGGCCGACCTCAAGAAGATTGTTATGATCTTGGAGGCGATTGAAGAGGAGGAGAGGGAAGACTGGACCCTAATCCGGGAAGGTAAAGAACAACCACATTTTCGAATTTTTAAAATATTGCAGTGGACGCCGTCACTGGGTCAACCGTCACGCCACCTGCGAGCTCCCTCCTGGATCCCTTTGAGTCAAACCGCTTGATGGTCCGGCACGTCAGCACCCGAAACACGAATCAGGAGAAGCTATCGGCTCTCCTTGGCATCACAAACGTCAAGGAACTCAAGCAAGTCGTGACCAAGGAACGCCGCGGGACTATTGACGTGACTTCCTCCTCAACCCCGCCACGGCGCGCGGCCGCGCCGGATGCTGCACCTCCAACACCTGCGGCCATCGCCGCGATGTTCAAGGACCCGCTCCCTTTACTCCCGAAGCCAAAAAACGGGCTCCTCGGGTCGAACCTAAGTTTGGGCTTGCCCAAAAGCAAGTCCATGGGCAGTCTCGCTACGATCTGTCTTGGCGCAAACGGGGCGGCCGCCGTAGAAGGCGGAGCCTCGGGGACCGGGGAAGACGATGACGCTGTCAGGAAGAAGGAGGAAGAGGCGGACATGCGGAACAGGAGCAGGTCGAAGGGATTTACTAGATCCATAAGCGCGTCGACGCTTAGCTTGGGGAGTGTGGGGACGAGGTCGATGAAGGCGGCGAAGAAGGAGGAGGAAACGAGCGACGACGAGGATGACTTCCCCCATGTGAGTTGTGAGGGAGAGAAGTGCTTACAATGGGCCGCCTGTCTTACCTTGACCTTTAATATAAGGAGGGAGTGACCGTCCAACGGAAATCCAAGATCGCAGGCTTCTTTGGCGTCCAGGATAAGCATGACGACATGAAGCAGATCAACGACATGATGGGTCGCAAGAGGTCAATGGATCGACGGGTTTGTTTTTCATTGGACAAGCGATATCTTCCATAGCTAATCAAAACATAATTGTAGCCCTCCGCTCTGCAAGCACCGACTTTTATCTCCCGCTTCTACTACGCGAACATGACCTACACGTCTCTGAACCTGCCCCTCACCGCGACGACGACGGAGGCCATTACGCTCCTTCTCGAGAAGCTTCGCGTCGACCCGTCCGAACGGGACCAGTACGCCATCTATGAGTACTTTAAGACGGGATGTGAGTTCTACCTGTTGCTTTGAGACTCTATTGCCGATTTATTGACCCTGTGGTCGTAGACGAGGCCGAAGTGTCATCTGCGCCGCGGCTGTACGACATCATGTCCAGATGGGAGAACAACGAGATCTTTCTCTTCAAAAAACGTCCCACCGTGCGTCAGAATCGTCTCCGTGGCTCCCGCTCGAGCACGCGCTCCGGCATCACCGCGCCCGACGCGTTGGCCGCAGGCGAGGGTGACTCGGATGATCTGGCGATCGCCGCTTTTAAAAGGAAGCGGAACGCCGGCAAGCTCACGAAGCTGGCCGGGTTTTTCGGCGTCGACCCACTCACTGGCGGTGGTGCGGCGGGCCCCAGCGGGGGTATTTCTAGGGCGGCGCCTGGAACGGAGAGGAAGATGAGTATGTTTGGTAACCGGAGGAAAAACTCGAGGAAGGGCGATGGGACGGCCATGGACGAGCTCCTCAAGCTGCTTAACATGGTTGACCTTAGCGGAAAGATGTCGAAAGTGAAGGTGGGTCATTTAACTTTTACTATCTCTTTTTATTCGCGGTGCTAACGGTGCTGCTAGCCCGAGAAGGATGCCGTGATCGAGAAGATGGAGGGATGGCTATCCATGAAAAAGGGTGGTGTTCAAGTTCCGACGTGGTGTTACATTGACGATGACACGATGTATATCCAACCCTCAACCTCAAGCGACGTCGCGCCCGTAAGCGACTCCTCCATCTCGGTCGAGGTGGCTCTTAGCGGCTGTCGTGTCGAGCTGCTCATGACAGGCTTCGTCCTCACCACGCGGCATGGGATGAGGTTCACTTTCGTTTCGGAGGACGGGCCACAGAACATGAAGTGGGTCGAGGCCATCAACAGAATGGCGGCCGGCCGCCGCGATGAGGACGAGAACGGAGACGAGTTCGACACCCAGAGCATCATGATTGGGATGGACGAGAGTGAGCAGGAGAAGGAGGGAACCGATGGTGCGGCGCGGTCGCCAGGCAGGAGGTTGTCGATGAATGACTTTGAGGTGCACAAGGTGCTCGGACGCGGGAAGTACGGCACGGTGTGTATTTCTACTTTGTCAAGTAAACTCGAAAGCTAACACTCGGGAGCACACAGGTCATGCTATGCAGTCAAAAATCGACGGCAAAGGTATACGCTGTCAAGGTGATCGAGAAGACCGCCGACTCGGCCAGTGCCCTCTTGGAGTCTCAGATTCTCCGCACAATCACTCACCCCTTTATCGTCTCCCTCCACGCCGCATTTCAAACGCCATCCCGCCTCTTTCTCATCATGGGCTACGTGAACGGCGGCGAGCTCTTCTTCCACGTCGCCAACTTCGGTCGATTCGACGAGCGCCGAGGAGCGTTCTACGCGGCTGAGATTTACCTGGCGGTCCGGTGTCTTCACGACCACGGCATCGTATACCGCGACCTCAAGCTTGAAAACATCCTGCTCGACCGCACCGGCCACATCCGGATCACAGATTTCGGCCTGGCGCGCCGTATCGAGTGCCCGGACACGGACGACGCCGAGATCGTCGGCACGCTTGAGTACCTCGCGCCCGAGGTTCTCGAGGGCCTGGGCACGTCCTACGCCTCGGATTGGTGGGCGTTAGGTATCGTGTGCTACGAGATGATTTCTGCATGCCACCCGTTCCACGCCGACGAACGGCAGGACATCATGGAAAACATCCTGCAGCAGGCACCCGGTTACCCGGCGCACATGTCGAAGAACGCGAAGTCGTTCCTGTCGGCGTTGATTGAGAAGGATCCAAGGAAGCGGCTCGGCGCCGGGGCGGCCGGGGCGGTCGAGATTGAGTCGCATCCGTTCATGGCAGGGATCGACTTCGCGAAGCTGATCGCGCTGGAAGTCACACCGCCTTTTGTGCCCGAGGTGTCGGACGACTTTGATGTGAGATTCTTCGACGAGGTCTTCACGGACGAGCCGGTCGAAAACGGTATCGATGACGGCGAGGACTTCGAGACAGTGGAGGAAAAGCTCGAGGCGACCGTTTGAATAAGATCCGCGGCGGTGTTCGCAACCTTCAACGCCTTTCTTATCATTTTCTTCATACATGTTATCCTACATCCGTTTCAATTGAGTCTCCGCCAAATTTGATAAAATTATTGATGGCCACGCTTCGTTTTAAAACTGGGGATCTAACCAGCTTCAACGTTTTGGACTCTTTGGACGTCATTCAGGCAAAGAATTGGAAGACGGCTCCCATTAACAACTAGAGCCTGGATGTGTGATTTATTGTAACATTTATTTAAACCCCATCGTCACCTGTCCTTCGCATCCTTCATCATCTCCCTGCACATTTCCTCAACCTCCTCAACCTCTGTTGTCAAGTACGCCATCCACTCCGGTCTCGTGCCGCCCCACGGGACCCACATCCCGATCCCGTGCTGCTTCGGCTTACTCTCCTCCCAATTCAAGATCCAGCACCGGACACCGGCACCCGCTTCCCTATGCTCCGCGAACCACACGTTCCGCGGCGACACATTGCTGTGGCACCACCCTTCGTTGTGCACCCTCAGGTACGCGTCCTTCACCGCCGACACCTCCTCCGAGGTCCAGACATGTCTCGGCCCCGCTCCTTCGGGCACCTCAAGCACGAGGGCATTCATCAAATCTCCAAGGCCGGCGTTGCGAGCGGCGGGGTCTAGAGTGACGCCTTGAAAGACGAGCGGGAACAGAAGGTCGCTGATCCCGTTCGGCCTCCTCCCGTGCTCGTGCACGGACACCTCGCGTTCGAACGCCATAAGGTCCGGGGAGATTAGCCGCACTTGCACGCGCTTCCCATCGCCGTCCGTCATCACGCCGTGCCCGTCGATGTCGCACCTGGCCATGACGTGGCGCGCCGCGAGGCTCGTCGGCAAGGCGGCGGCGTCCTTGGACCCCGCTCGCTCGATCATCTTAATCACGACGTCCGAGCTCTCGAGCTCGGGGTAGGCAGTGTAGGATCCGGCGCTCTCGCCGTCGGCCCAGCTGATGGAACCGAGGAAGGGGACTGTCTTCACAACCCCCTTGAAGCCAGGCTGGTTGTAGGTAATCGGGCGGGGGTTGAATGGACAGAGGGAGAGCGGGAGGTCTGGGTAGGAGAGCGGGTCGGCAGGGGCGTAGTCCGGGATTATGAACGCGGTGGACTTCTTGGGCTTCCGCTTCTGGTGCGTGGCAGCCTTGACGGCCGCGTCGACGGCGGAGATGGCGGGAGCCTTCTCAACCTTACCGCCAGCCTTGCGGGCTGTCGCGCGCTTCTTGGTGGCAGCTGTGGTCTGTCGAGGCGGCATGGTCGATTTGGTGGCTTGCTGACTTTCAATGGTTCTAGTGAGAATTGTCGTTACCGTTACAAGTTTGTGTGGCAAGCCGGGATGCCCACCCACCCAGCATCGACGGCCTCGACGGCGGTGTCGTTCCTCACCGGCTTGCGGTATCTCTTCTTCTACGCCGTCGTCTTCGGTTCGTCGGCTGCTCGATTGGAATATCACTGGCTAATCCCCTCACCTTCGACAGGCATCTTCATCTTCTACCTCGAATCCTCGCATCCTTTGCGGCACCTCGAGCGTACGAGGTTGGTCCCCCCTCCCCCTATCCGCATCAAGAACGAGCCCGTTCAAGCCCTCCACCCGCTCGCCGCCGACTCGCCACCCTCAACCCCGTCCGCCTCGCGGATCCGCTCCATCCTCGCAAACCTCCTCGTCCCAAACGGTACACACCCGCGCCCGGACAAACTCGGCTCGTGGGAGGACCCGTCGAAGGCAGAGGACCTCGCGCGCGCGTTCCACAGCCGTTCCATCGATGCCATCGCGGAGTGCGTGCGCAGGCTCGACCCGCCGCGGCTGCTCTTCCTGGGTGACAGCGTCATGCGGAGGCAGTTTAATCATCTCATGGACCTCATGAGCGAGAAGCACGTCGACAGCGCCAACGTCCCGCACGCGGATCAGGAGCACGTTGCCGAGTTTCCTGGTGGAGGGGAGCTGCGGTTCCGGTTTGTGGTGAACATGACGCAAGCGCCAGCGCTGCTGGCGGCGCAGCCGAAGCCCGGTGGCATGATCTTCAACGTGGGGCTGTGGGAGCTGAAGCCGTTCCCGGAAGACATGAGCTTCATGGTGCGATACATGGCCGAAATGGCGAAGATAGCGCTCGCGTTCGGAGAAACGGGCGCTGCGCCTGAGAGGCGCGTGTGGATCGACACGGCGCCCGTGATGGAGAAGAACATCGGGTCGGACCGACACGGGATCCGCACCGTCCGGATAGCGGCTCTGAATGAGGTCGCGTCGGGGATGTTGGGTTCCGTGGGCTTCCAGCGGGTGCCAACCTGGGCGTTGTTCGGGAGCGACGTGGAAAATCCAAGGAGCTACGACTCCGACGGCATGCATCCGAGCCCGGCCACAATCAAAAGGATTGTGCAGGCCGCGCTGGACCGGGTGTGTGGGGAGAGGCTGGATCGGTGGGACGAGGCTGGGCTGAAAGAGATGGCTTCCTATGGGGTCGCCATGGAGATCTTCGCATATAATACTGAGATGGAGAATGTGACTAGCACTACGGTTGACGAGGTGGCCGCTGCGACACCGTAAAACATGACCTCAGGTTTTCTGATGAACTTCTCTCATTGTTGCGTGTACCTTAGACTTTTCATTGTTGCGTGTACCTTATACCTTTACTCATACATCACACAGTTGCTCTGGCGACACTAATACTAATACTATGCCGGATACTGGTATTAATGGCAGCAATCAGCCATTGTTGACCCACTGCCTTAACAATCCCCAATTGTGCTACTAACAGTTGCCGCGTCCCTCATAGAAGCCGACAACCTATCCTCGAATTGGTGGAGGTTAAGCCATCCCGTCAATGTAGTGCTATGGAAATCCCTTGCGTATAATGACCATGCGTTCACGGGCCAAAGCCACATTCATCTATGGGTATCGGGGCCAAGGGATATCTCAGCGCACGTTATCTAAGACGGGTAGCTCTGTTTACAGGCATTAGCAACCTTATGATGATTATCCCACAATAGGAGATAGGACCATACTTTGGAAATATACTGGAAGTTGATGTACATTTTCTTCGCACATTACTTCGGTGGCAAGGCCAAATGTTTGTCATAACTTCCACTATTTTATCTTCCCGCCTCCGTTAAACTAAGCGATAGCTTGGCAGTAAGGAAAAACAACAGAAACGCTTTAATTCAATGATGGCAAACGGGACGCGCGCGATGTCCATCTGGAACCTCGAATGGTGCCAGAAGTGCCCTTGGCCGAAATGGATGGAGAAAGCTGTGCATGAAAGCGGGCGCGGTACCCAGGCAGGGACAAGGACACGCAAGCGCGTGATAAACAATATTCGGTGTTCCACTGCCAGGTTGCCCTCAATCACCATCAGGCCATGCCCGTGCGCGCTACCTGACGGGACTTCAACGAGGTTGGGGGCAGGTCGTTGCTGACCAATGTCATTTGGGCCGGTTGACTGTCAGCGTGGTGTAGATATTCGCTGCCGCGTGTATTTATAAGAAAGCTTTAGAATTCGCTGTAAGAAACCAAATAGAACAAGAAATGACAAAGGAAAAGGGGTGGGGGTATAAGCGAGCAGAGAAGAAATGTTCAGACCAAGAGGGAGGCATGCATAAGTATTTCGACATTGCTAGATGTAAGGGGAACGTCAAAACGTCAAAAAAGAACAGAGCAGACGGTAAGAGCGCGCAGCATAAGAGAGCACGGTGTAAAAAGTGTATGAACAACAAAGAAAAGGTGAGAAGAAAATTCAAGAAACAATGACCACTTTAGTTCGAGGTAGGGTCGATGACGAATGTCGCAGGGACCATCTGGTTGTCCTTGGTTTGCACCATGACGGCCGAGTTTTCGGCGGAGACAGAGTACGAGAAAGCAATTCCCGCGGCGCCGTCGGCGGGACCCTGGCCCGCGGTCGTGTAGCTGCAAGGGATGTTCAAGACCATGTTGTTGCCGTAGTAGCCCATGTCGTCCGTGAGCGTGATGGTAAACGTGTTGCCCGCGACGGGCCGGCCTCCGTACGACATGACCTGAACAGGCGCGCCGTTCTTGGTGACGGACACCGTGATGGTTGGCAGGCCGCACTCGCCCATGGGTTGGTGGAGCTTATCAACCGGGCAGGCGCTGTTGGTGACGCCCGCAGCGACGACGGCGGCGTTCATGTTGATCTGGTTCGAGTAGAAGGCACCCATGCAAAAGCCTCCACCCTGGAAGTTTGAGGTGAACTTGCCCGTCACGGTCGCGCCGGTGGCCGCAAAGGCGGCGGCGGTGGTCATCGCCGGCGCGGGTGCGGCCGCGGTCGTGGCGGCCTTGGTCGCCGGATTGACGATGACGGGGGCGGCGGCAGCAGAGGTGACGGCCGGGGGGGCGGCAGCGGCGGTGGTGGCGACGGGGACGACGACCGGGGCGGCGACCGGGGC
>JADGJL010000168.1:18144-35762 GCA_027600665.1 Irineochytrium annulatum | reverse complement strand
CTCGCCCACCGGCCACCCTCCCCCTCTCGCCGCAGCCCCGGCCAGCAACGCCACGTTCCGACCCCGCACAACACAGTCCAACTCAAACCTCCTCTCCGCGAACCGCTCGACCCACGTGCCCAACACGCGACCGCACGCGTGCATGACGATCTCCTCCAACCTCGCTGGCGCGCACTCGGCCGCCAGGCACGCGACGCCGTCGGGCGTCACGCCGTCGCAACCGCTCACGCTGATGCTCCTCAGCTTGCTCTTCCCCGCTCCGCTCGGGTGCAGGGTCGCGAGCGCGCGGAGGCTGATGTCCGTGAGACCCGGGCACAGCGATAGGTCCAGCACCTCAAGGTGTGCGCAGCGCTGTGCGATCGCCAGGACACCGCCGTCCGTGAGGCTGGCCGAGCCTCCCAGAAACGCGGCCGCGAGGGACGGGCAGTGCGTGGCCGCATGTCGCACGTGCGCGTCCGTGAGGCCCGAGTTCCTGATGTCGAGGAGCCTTAGCGGGCGCAGGTGAATGTGTTGCGGGTCCCATGTAAGCGATGACGATGACGTAGCGGCTCCCTCAAGTCGTAGCGACAAAAGTCGCTGGCAAAGGTCCACGGCCGTAACGAGCGTCGCGACTGTGACGAGCGTATGTGAGAGGTCGAGGTGTTCCAGCTCCGGACATCCGGACGCGAGGGCGGGAATGAGGGCATCTGTTATGGGGCAGCCGCGGAGGGAGAGGTTGCGGAGGTTCGCGCAGTTGTCCGAAAGGGATTGGATGAGAACGTTGGTGGTGGAGGGGGAGGAGTCGATGCGGAAAGAGGAGAGGTTCGGGAAGAGTTGGAAGGCGATATGAAGGTCGCCGAGGTAAAGGGCTTCGCCGAGACGGGAGGTCAGGTGGAGCTCCTTGACGAATGCTGCGTAAGGGAGGGAGGCGCTGGGGTGCAGCACGGTCGACACCAAGGCCTGTCAACGAAAAATGTTAGAACGAATATGACTTGAAACGTTTTGAGTTCGCTTGCACTTACTTGAAATCGTTCCACCGTCTGAAGGACGGGCCTCCGATAGATGGCCCTCGCAGCCCCCCGCGCCCAAGTGCGATTGACAAGCAAACATGACATTGCACTCGCCGGCTGATGTAGTGGTAACGGAGGCGCCCAAACTCTCGACGGCGTCTCGCTTTCCGAGATGGACGTATCCACCGGCAACCCCTCGGCCGCCGACTCCATCAGCGCCATCACGATCCTCGCGACGACAGCGGACGGCCATCTCCGCTTCAACAACAGTGGATTCCCTGTCACGACCGCGCCGCGACCTGTTGGCGTGTTAGCCTCGTAGGAATCCGGTGACCCGGGCGCGGTGCGAGGCTTCGGTGACGGCGACATAACCGAAACCGAGATCGGGGACGGCTGGAGCTTCTCGAACGAGGTTGACGATGACGACAGCGAGCCCGTTGACGAGTTGTCCGTGCTCTCGCGGTTCCGGGAGATGTATGACAGGCGGGCCGGCTGTAGTAAGACACGGAGTCGGTGAGCAACGGACTATTGAGATCGTTATTTATGAAGCACATTACCTTCTCCAACCATGCCCGCTCGAGCCCATCATCAGCATCCTCCGGCGTCTCCCACGAATACAAAGAGCTGGTCCTGCTGCCACCATCCACAGCGTCCAGATGCGCCGCCTCGCGCGCGTTCGCACCCCGGCCAGCGTCCGGCATCAATCCGACGACGCCGACCGTGCCTCTGCCATCGCTCACCGGCTCGTCGTCCAGGTACATGTCGACCAGGTCGATTGGATCCGGCGACGGCGTCCTCGTGGCCGATGCTCTCCGATCTGTAGCATCGGCGGCTGCGGCGGACGGTGCAGAGGTCGGTGTGTTCAGGGGTGAAGGGGCGTCGGGTGGCGGCGACGAGCGGAGGTTCAGGCCGTAATCGGACGGCATCGGAGGGACACTAACAGCCCCAGGCGGACGGGATCTGATATATGACGCTCGATGGCCGAGGGGTTGGACGGGTTGGGGAGCGGCAATGACGATGACGCAGTTGGTGAACTGAAGAAGCCTCTTCTTGTACCGCAAACCACGCAGATTTTACCAGGAAGCTCGCGTGGGGTTGCACCGGGCACTGCTTGCGAGAAAACAACAATTATTGGCTGGCTGGTCCTTTATTTCATCGACGCGTTCCTGCTGAACCTCCCCCAAACTGCCTACGCGAGCGAATTATCCGAGTTACTGGGTTGGCGTGAACCGTAGAAAAAAAAGGGAACATTGCGGATGAGTGGTGATGTCTTGGATTGGTGTGCAATAATACAGGAATAGGGTCAGAAGAGCAAAAACAAAAATGGAGGAAGGCATGAGACCAAAAAAAAAAAAAAAAGGGAGGGTATGCCCTTGCGGCGGCGTCGGTTCGTAATGAAGTAAGGGGCATAAAACGAAAGCGTGAACCGACAACGAAAGAGAAGACATATATAAGACAATCCATTACAGTAACATAACGGCGAGGTCTGTTTTGTTACGTCACATACAAAACGATAGAAAGCCCGTGAGAACAGCGTGCTCGGTTCGGAGAGGGGTAAATTATGACAAAAGCGGCAATCGACAGATCATTAAAGGTAAGGAAGGAAATTGTCGAGGATGATGGAAGCGCAGGCGATCCTTCAGTTCTTCGGGCGGATGCTAATAGCTTCGTACACCATGACCTGGCACGAAAAAGGAAGGGATTAGACACACATGAGGGACCGCCACATATTTACACACCTCTGTTGTCTTCCCTTTGAACTGCCGGTACCCGACGGGCTCGGCCACGACCCACTCCTTCACGGCCTGGTAGGTCGTCTCGGAGATAAGGATCTGGTCCTTGCTCGACATGTCGCAAATCCTCGACGTCGTGTTGACAGTGTCGCCAATGCAGGTGTACTCCAGCCTTTGGGAAGATCCAATAAAGCCGCAGAGAAGCTCACCTGTAACACCAACGAGTCAACAATCGACAAGAGGAATAATGTCGGGCGGAAGTCCGACTCACCAGTGTTGACCCCGACACCGATAGAGATGATGTCCTTCCCTTGCCGCTTCCGCTCGTCGTTCATCTCTCGCATCCCCTCCTTGAACTCGAGCGCCGCCGCCACGGACCGCCACTCGGCGTCGGTCTCGTCCTCCATAGAACCGAAGACGGCCATGAGCGCATCACCAATGTACTTGTCAACCACACCCTCGTACTTAAAGACAATATCGACAAGCTGTGATCGAAGTAGAATGTCAGTCAATCGCATCGCAAAAAGCACAGAAAAGGAAGATGGAGGAAACCAACGCACCCTTTCAAAGTAGTCGTTCAGCAGGTTCACAACCTCCTGCGGGCCAACCTTCTCGCTCAAGTTCGTAAAACCCCTGATATCAGCAAAGATGATGGTCCCCACAAGCTCCCGCCCGCCACGCTGGATCGGGTTACCCCTGCTCGTCATCCTGTCGACGACGTGTGGCGCCAGGAAACGGGAGAGCTGCTCCGTAATCTTCGCCTTCTGCTCAACCTCCTTGATCAAGATCGAGTTCTCGATCGCCACCGCCGTCTGGTTCGAAATCGCCTTCACGAGCGCTAAGTCCTTCGACGAAAAGGAGTTGTTCATCCGGTCGCGTGAGTCGAGGTGAAGGATGCCGTGAACCTTAGAAAGAGTCAACACAATGCACCTTTAAAACCCCAAAGGGAACCACAAAATACCAACCTTATTATGTGCCGTCAAAGGCACACAGATAACACTCCGGATCTGCCCGTACTTCACGCTGGCAGCCTTCCCCAACATCGGGTCCTCGCACGCGTCCTTCGAGATAAGCGCAATCCTCGTGTCAAAGACCCTCCGGAGAATCGTCGACGACAACAGGATTTCCTTCTTCTCAATCTGCTTTCCCTCCCGCAGCTTGACGTAGTGCGGCGCCAAATTCCCCGTGTTCTCGTCCACCAGCAGCACTACCCCCCGGTCGATCGGCAGGATCTCAAACATAAGGTCGAGAGATTTCGCGAGCAGGGGCGTGATGTCGTTCGTGAGCGAGATCTTCGATAGCTCATACGCTAGCCGAAGTTTCTCGTAATCCTCCTTCAGCGTGTTCATATCCGTAATAGACGCTCCAACGACAAAGTCGGTACTGTCATCGTCGGCCGGGATTTCCGCGGACACCGTAACGGTTTCCTCGTACTTCTTCTCCGATGGCAGGATGGTGACGAGCTTGACGTTCTCGTCCACGATGCGGGAGTAGCGGGAATAGCGGTGGTCGGACCGGCCGACGGGGTTAGCCGCCATCTCTGGCGCCTCCTTACCCTCCGCAACGAAAATCAAATTGATAGTGCCAATGTCGATCTTGTCGCCGTCGTTGAGTGCGCGAGGGATATTTGGGTCGATCATGACGTTGTTGATGCGGATGCCGTTGGAGGAATTCCGGTCTCGGATTGTGTACCTTTTATGGACATATAAGCATTACAGCCCCAAGTCAGAAAGTACCACTAAAAACGCACCCGTTGTCGGTCCTTTTCACGACGGCGTGGTATTTGGAGATCTTATTGCAGTTGAGGACAATTTGATTGTCGTCCTTTCTGCCAATGTACGTTTCTTCCCGGATCAGCGGGAAGTGGTTCGTGCCGCCAAACGAAGTCGCGCTGACCAATTGCGCGGGCTGGTTCTTAACCGAAGACCTTCTCGGTGTCGTGTGCAATATGATCTTGCTCGCCCTCACATCCTTCCTGTTCGCGTTCCCCCCCGACCCGGAAAACCCACCCCTGATGCTGTCAACGACGCTCTGGTCGTCCCATCCGCCGTTCATCCCAACTTGGCTGCCCGCGTTGCTCCCGTTGCCCCTTTGCTGCGCCAGCGCGGCCGGGATCCCGATCTCGCTCCCCGCCAAGCTCCCGTTCCGGCTCCCATTCGCCCTGTCCCGCTCCCGATCCCGGTCGTACCCGCCGATGGGCACGGTCGAGGTGCTGGCGAGGTTGTCGTAGACGGACGGCACCAGATCCGGCACGGGCGTCGCGCCGTTCGACCGGCTGTGGTTGCTCTGGCCGCTCTGGTATCCTCCCCCGCCGACGGGCCCGTTCGGCCCTCCCCCATTCGGCATCGGATAGTGATTCCCGTTCCCATTCTGATAGTATCCCGGCTGCGAGGTATAGCCCGGAGCCTCCCTGTCCCGCACAGTCCCGGCGCGAGAATGCATGGGATCCATCTGAAGGCCACCGTCAGTATCGGCGTATCACCGGAGTCTGAGTGTTGGGTGCGCGGCGGTGAGTACCCCTGAGCGGGACTGCTTGGAGGGTTCTGGAGGACCCGATGTGACGGCCAAGATCACGGCCTTGGGTCTCTCCTTACTTCCCCAGTGGATGCAGGTATCAACGAGGCCGTGGCCGATCTGCAGCAGAGGTGCGATGGCGAGGAAGTCTCGGAGGCCCGTGTGGTGGTCGGCGACGGATCCGGGGGGCGCGGGCGGATGATGGGAGGCGCCGGCGGCGTTGCGGTCAGGATCGAGTCCCCTTTGCTGGAGCTCGCCGCTTTGATTGAAGAAACTTCGAGACGGCGGTTATTGATGAATACCAAGTATTAATAAATGGAAGGACTTATTCAGCATTTTATACCAAATCTTGCACAACAATTCTTCTAGTTCTGGCACCCGCAGTCAAGAAAGGGAAAAACGCTGCCTAAACCACACCATCTGGCGTCGATCACTATAATATCAAGGGGAACTACTTTTTCAACGACAGATTGCTCACGTTGACAGATTGCTCACTTCGCGGTTAGCCACATAATGGTCCGCCCTATCATCGTTAAGTTTACAGCCACCGTTTTCGAGGAAGCATAGAAATTCTTGAGGTCCGGCATTCTTCAGAAGTCACGATTTTGTATAAAGTCCACCGAAGCGTATTCTGCAAAGAAATGTTGGAAAAATATATTCGGTGGAAACGGAGTCCTTAAAAGTAGAGATGTCGTCGAAGTTTGTCACTGGGCTGAAATCTGATTGCTACACGTTCGCAGTCGTTCCCACGCTGGCCCGGAGCCCGCGATCAGGAGCCGCGATCAAGCCTGTTCCAGATCTACAGCCGCCACGATGGCCCGCTGGCTCGTCGCCGCCCTGCCGGTAGGCCGCTGCAATCGTGCTTGCCTTTTGGATTCCCTCCAACTGACTGACGTGTCACTTGCCCACAGGTCGCGTCAATGCTGATCGTGACCATCTTCCCGCTTTTCCTTCTCTCCCAGTACTTCCTAATCTTCTCCCGGATCCCGGCGAACCTGGAACGGACCCAGAGCTCGAGGCGCGTTCAAGACCTGGACGACAAGCTCGCGGTCGCGATGCAGCGCCCGCCCAAAGCCGACTCGTCGCTGTCGTCCGGGAACGATCCGACGCGGATCCTGCTGGTGGTTGTCGACGCGTTGGGTTACAGGTGGCTGGCGGAAGAAGAAGGCGACCTCAAGGATCTGATCCAGGATCCGGACCTGAGCAAGGACGCAAGGCTTTATAGGAGCACGGCTCAGGTGTGAGTAGGATGCTTTTAGATAAATTGTGGATGAGTGAAAGGAGTGATGTCGCCCTTAGGAAAGACTAGGTGACCCGGATATGATCATAACCAAAATTGTATTACAGATGCCGTCACTCTCCTTCCCGAACTGGATTTCGATTTTGACTGGCGTTCCGCCCTCGCTGCATGGCCAAATGGGAAATCACGACATTGTATCGAATGACTTCGACTCCTTTTTCCATCGAGTGAGTATATCCCATTACTATTCACATCGTTATAAATACTCAAAACGTAAACAGATATCAGCGGCCAAGAAAAAGGCCACCATCCTCGGCGATCTCGCGTGGGCCTCCCTCCTGTCCGACTTGCCCCCGGGTGTCACCAACCTGACGCGCGCCTTCACCTCCGTCGAAGGCGTCGACCACCATACCAAGCGCCACTACGCTTTGACCTCGTACGACGACCTCGTGGCCAACATGACGCTCGAGGTCCTCGCCTCTTCCTCCAACCCAGCCAACCACCAGTCCCTCATCCTAACCTACTTCGGCAACGTCGACGCCGAGGCCCACTCCTGGGGCGCCCGCCGCGGTTCCCCGGCCTACATCCGCGCCCTGAACGCCACGGCCGCCCACCTCCGCTCCTTCCTCTCGACCATGCACCCGGACACGATCCTTATCCTCACGTCCGACCACGGCCAGGTCGCCCTCGGCGGGCACGGTGGCTCCTCCCGCTCCGTCATCGATACGCCGCTGTGGATCTACCGCCGCGGATCCCGCCTGCGGGACCTCCGACTGCCCGACCGCGTGCCGCAGTTCCGGGCCGAGGGGGAGGCCGTCACGGCGCTGGACGTCGCGCCGCTCATCACGGGCCTGCTGGGCATCGCGCCGCCGAGGGACTCCTTTGGGAAGTTTCCGAGGGACGTGCTGGCGCTCACACTGGGCGAGGACGACCTGGTCAGGCTTGGGTGGATGTACCACGCGCTCGCTCTGCAGAGGAGGGAGCTCGCGAGCTCGTTCAGGCGTCAGCATGGGTTCCCTGAGGAAGACAGCGACGACGACGCGGAGGTCGTTGGCGGTGGCGTTGTGGATGGTGCCGGGGTGGTCGTAAGAGAAAGCGGGGGCGTGGGCGGAACCCGGAGCGGAAGCCCGCTCATCGAGCCGGGCATGAGCAAGGAGGCTTCCGTGGCGTTGATGGGGATCTATCGAGACGAGGTCGAGCGCGCCGAGCGGGCCGTCGGGGCCGCTAAACGCGCACTTGCATCCCGCGTCAACCTGATCAATCGCGCGTTTGGCGTCGTGGCCGTCTTCCTCGTCGGGCTCGTTAGCTATGCGGGTATGAGGGCCACCGTGCGGGAGGTCGAGAGGGACGGAACCGTATCGGCGGCTGAGGCGAGGCGGTGTGTCACCCTCGGCGTAGGGTACGCCGTCGGTGCGCTCGTGATGAGCTGGTGGGCCTTCTGGGTTGTCTTTGGCTTCCTGAGAGGCGTCCGAAGTGGTGAAGAAAGGCCTGTCATGGATCTGAGCCTTTACAACTCGTGGCTTGAGTTTAGGCTTATCTTGATGTCCACCGTTCGTGTCTTTGCCCTTTTGCCAAAGTTCTTGCTAACGTTTCCGTTGTCGTGCCTTCTCAGTCTACGCCGCCCATCACGCTGTTCCTCGTGGCCTGCCTGTTCCACCAGCCACTTTTCCGCATGATTGAGCGGCCGCGCCATGTCCGCGGCCCTCGCCTTCCCGCGCGTCGCTCGGCCTTCCCCCTGACCCTGATAGCAAACTCGGCGTGCCTCGCGGTCCTGAACGCCGTTTCGACCTGCGTGATGGCCCTCTTTTCAAACCCGTTCGTTGTCGGATTATCGATGATTTTAGACGACGACGGCGGGAAGCGGTGGGGACAGGTCATCGGGAACTTCACGACGGGTTTCCTGCTGATGCCGTTCGTGTTCATCGCGTTGGTTGCACACGTCGTCCTGTTGGCCGCGGTGGACGGGCAACGGGAGGGAAATCTGGTGGAGAAGAAGGTCGACTAGTTGTTGAACTCTACTGCATGTGGAACCGATTATAATATTAAAATCCAATCTGAGTAAATGCTGGGTGTTTAAATCGGCCTGATCTTCGTGGCTCTCTTGCTCGCCTCGGTGCCATCCTCTCAAGTGCTCGTCCCACCGCCCTCGTCACCGCCTGCTGCCAGCCTCAATCATCTTGGCTGCGTTCGCGGCAACTTTGTGGTGAATGCCAGTCATCTTTCCAGGTCTGGACTATACGCTGTCCACATTGCTGCGAGCAGAAGGATGAGCCGCCGAGCAAAGAGCGCCACGATGGACGAAAACGGTGGCGTAGATGCACAACGCCCCTAAGAAAGAGGAATGTTTATTGCACGACAGGCTAGTCATATATCCCAGACGAGGCTCGTTCACGCGTGTCCGACGTCCGGGCTCTCGACACCACCTCCCATAAACCCAACCAACGTCGTGGAATGAGAATCCTGTCCAATGGCCGTTCTTCTCGTCCATGCTTGCGCCGACAATGCAGACGACGCGAGATCGTATGCTTCAGAGTGCCCCTTCCATCCAGACAGCGCGGCCTCCTCCCATGGCGTCCATCACGAGAAGGGGGAGGGACGCGTGAGAGGCGACGGCGGGGTCGACCCGCTGTCGCGAGCGGAGAGGGCAATGATCAGAATCACCAGTGCGGGACATGATTCCGAATTGGTCGCGGGAGATCGGCTCCGAGGCTTCATTCACACCACCAGATCCCTAATCCCGCATCCGTCTTGGTCTACTCTATATCACCAACACCTTCTCTTCCCCATCCACAGCCTGGTCGGGATCCCGCCCGCGTGTGGGCTAGGTAACGCGCTGGGTACCGTGCCACTCCACGTCACACCTTGCTTGACCTACCCCATCTTCACCACGACCTCCAGCCGTGTCTCGACGCCGACGGCCCGCATTCGACGCTGATCCCTCGCCGCTATGACCAACGCCACGATCTCGCCCGTCCGCACCCTTGACGACCTTGTCACCAGGCTGCACGAAGAGCTCGCCTGCAAGGGCATCGACCAGATGGACGAGACCGCCGTCACCCGCATCCGGGCGCTGATGGCGTCCATGGCCTCGCGGCGGGAGGAGTGGGGAAAGTTCGCCCATTTTGACCCGAACAAGTACACTCGCAACTTGGTGGACGACGGGAACGGGAGGTTTAACCTGATGGTGCTTTGTTGGCCGGAGGGGAGGGCTAGGTCAGTCTTTTGCTGTAGTTTGGGTGGGCGAGATGGCGGGAGAAGCCACGGGTTGGACGGATCTTTCTCCTAGGCGCGATGCTAATCTCCCCTACGATGGTACTTACAGTTCTATTACAGCGCGATACATGACCACTCCGGGTCCCACTGCCTGATGAAGGTGCTCGACGGCCAGATCCTCGAAACGCAATTTGAGTGGCCGTCGACTGCCGGAGTTCCTATGAAGGTCCGGAGGACGACGACGTACGAGCTTGAAGAGGTCGCCTATATTAACGGTATCGCTCAGTTCTTGGCTTTTTTTCTACGGAGATGCGCGGGCTCCTAATGTGCGTGCTTGTGCGGATTAGACTCCTTGGGCCTCCACCGCATCTCCAACAACAGCAACACGTCACCCGCTGTCACGCTCCACCTATACTGCCCGCCTTACGACTGCTGCAAGACATTCTCGGAGGAGACCTCAGAGCAGAGGGCCTCAGGGAAGTGTTGTTTCCATTCTAGGAAGGGGGAGCTGTTGAAGCAGGAAATTTGATGGGCGCGGAGAAAGACGAAAGGAAACTGAGGGAAGTCTTGGTCGCTGCTTTTCGGAGAACAGGGGCAGTGATGAGTTGCAGGAGCCCTGACGTTGCATAAGCATCCAGGGTGTCATTTATGTCCTATCTACGATTACAAAATGTATTATCAATACGACGTTGCATGCCGGGTATCGCTTTGAAGCGGTCGACGCCGCGTAAAAGCCTAACCCCTTCAGGCTTTACAAAGTACATAAAGGAGCTCTAGCAACATGCGTCATTTAAAATGTGCCATATATGTGCAAACCCCACTCAGGTGGCCACAAAACCTATTTTGTTACCTCAAACTTAAGGCCTCCAAAAACGACCACACTTCCCCCTTCCAACAGATATGAAGTGTCCTTCCCCACTGTTCACCACACGTTGACGCAAGAGAAACGCGAAAAGGAAAGTGTACCAAAATAACGTATTAGTGAATACTCACAATCAAAAGAGTAGTGTTACCGAAAAACCGAAAATGTAATTACATATTGTGAGAGCAAAAAAGGTGTACGCGGTATGGGAACCAAGAAAAATAACGAGAGCGAAAACTCGGATGCTAGTGTTAGGGAGAAAAAATGCTAGTGTTATAGAGAAATGAACCAGTATATTCTAAACTAATTAAGCAAGTAAAAGGGACGAAAATCCATTCACCTCCTCCCTGAGAAGCTCGACTTCTTCACTGGCGTAGGCAGCCGTAACCCTGACCCTACCGAAGACCTCTTTGACGAACCTCCGCCGGCGCTTCCAGCGCTGCTGAGGCTCCACCTCTCACCCACACCTTCCACCGCCGTCCCTCCCCTAATCCACCCATCCTCGCTTACGGCCGGCGCCATGGCCGCGATAGTCGACATCCGTACACTCCCGCCGTCCCTCGCTCCAAATGCCGCCCCGCCGTCCGGCAGCGTCGCTGCAAACGCAGCAAGCTCGTCACTCGACGGGCTCTTCCTGCTCGTCGCTCTCACGGTGGACGCCGAGTGGGGCGGCGACGGCGGCGTTCCCAAAGTCTTCCTTCTGACGGGCGGGGATCCCGACGGGGCCCCGATCCTGCTGCTGGTGGTGATAGTGGACCCGGCCGCCTTCCGAGATACAGACGCGGGTTCGAATACGGGGTCGGCCTTCACCTTCTGGAAAGCCCTCGGCCTGTACGTCGACAAGGACGGTGTCGCCGTCGTCGTTGACGACGCGCGCGTGGAGGCAGACGACGCGATCATTGTAGGGGGTCGCGCTCTCGGCCCTGTCGTCGTCGTTGATAGGAGCGATGGGCTCGACTGCCCGCCCGTCAGTCGCGATGACGCCGTTGAGCTTCCGGGGAGCCGTGACGGTGCCGACGGGAGCCTCGACGCGCTCTTCGACGCGAGCCCCGGCAGCTGCGACCGTTGCGGGATCTGCCTGCGCGCGGGGATCCCCGACGGCGTCGATGGTGTTGACGGCACGCTCTTAGGGATAACCGTCGGTCTCTTAAGCTTCGACGGCTGCGGCAGCATGGAGAACTCCGCGATCGAGGAGCGGGTAGACGTGGTGGAGAGCGAGGACGACGTTGAGACGCGCTTCATGGCGTCGCTTACGGGTGTCGTAACCCGTGTGGGAAGCGGGCTGCGGCGCTGACGGTGGCCTGGCTGATGCTCGCCGCCCCATCCCGGCGGGGCATATGGTCCCCAGGCCGGATTCCAATATGGCTGTGGTCCCCAAAATAGCGGTTGGACACCGTTCGCCGGCGCATCCTGTGTCGGCGGAGGTGGCGGTTGAGCCAACGGAACACCACGCGGCATCCACGTGCCGGACGCGACTGCCTCGGCAAACTTCATCAAGAGGTCCTCGGCCGACATCGACGCCCGCTGCGTGATCCTCGACATCCTCTTCGTCGCGGTTACCTCATCCTTCTCCTCCCCCTTCTCCTCCTCCTCCTCCCCCCCCTTCAGCGGAATAACCATACCTGAGGTCTGGATCCCAATCTCCCTCTTCCTGCCCGCTGCAACGGCAGCAGCCGAGTTCTCCTTCGTCGCCGCATCCTTCTTCGCCGCCTCCTCCAAAATCGCGGCAGCGGCGCCAGCGCCAGCGCCCGATCCCCGCGTCTTCGCCGCGCCCGCCAGCAACCTAATATTATGGCCCCTGACCGCACAATCAAGCTCATACCGCCTTGTCGCAAACCCCGCAACCCAGCTTCCCAAGATCCCATTACATCCATGCATGACAATCTCCTCCATTGCCTTGCAATCCCCGGCAACGGCCGCGATGCCGTCTGGCGTGATGGCGTCGCATCCGCTGACGGTCAAGCTCCTGAGCGAGGACCGCGCGAACATGGCAAGCGCCCTCATGCTAAGGTCCGTCAAATGCGGGCAGAAACTCAGATCAAGCACCTCGACGGACGAGCACGACTGAGCGACCCGGACAACGCTGTCGTCAGTAAGGGCCGCCGATCCCTCCAGCGTGACGAGCTGCAAATCGGGGCAGTGGAGGGCCGCGTGGCGGACGTGAGGGTCAGTGACGCCAGAGTTCCGCATGTCCAGCACGCGTAGTGGTCTGATGTAGAGGTGTTGCGGGTCCCATGTCAAAGGCGCGGAGGATGGCGCTGCGCCTTCGAGGCGGAGTGATCGGAGCCGTCCGCAGAGGTCGACAGCGGTGACAAGGGTTGAGACGGTGACGAGTGTGTGTGAGAGGTCGAGGTGTTCAATCTTTGGGCAGCCGGCTGCCAATGCAGGGATGAGGGCGTCCGTTATGGGACAGCCGCGAAGCGATAGGCGATGAAGATGGACGCAGTGGTCCGAGAGGGATTGAATGAGAACGTTGGTGGTGGACGGGGACGAGTCGATGCGGAAGGAGGAGAGGTTCGGGAAGAGCTGGAAGGCGATGTCGAGGTCGCCCATATCGAGGGCGTCGGCGAGGGCGGAGTTGAGGTGGAATTCATTGACGAAGGCGGCATAGGGGAGGAAGGGATTTGGATCAAGAACGGTGGAGACAAGGGCCTATAACGCATGTCAGAATTATTTTCAATGGCTTTAGACTTACCTGAAACTTCTGTAGTGTCCGTATGACCGGTCTTCGGTAAATAGCTTTTGCCGTTCCCCTCGCCCACGCCCTGTTGACCATCATGCACGCCATCGCGCTTTTCAAGGACGGGAGTGACGGCAGCGGTGTCACACTAGTGGCTG
Source organism: Irineochytrium annulatum (assembly GCA_027600665.1). Classification (NCBI taxonomy): domain Eukaryota; kingdom Fungi; phylum Chytridiomycota; class Chytridiomycetes; order Chytridiales; family Chytridiaceae; genus Irineochytrium; species Irineochytrium annulatum. Next base: position 22,373 of record JADGJL010000168.1, on the reverse strand, counting down.
GCGCCGGGTTATCTACCAACGGCTTCTCCTCCACCACGACATCCTCCGCATGCATGAGCGCGCGGACGATGGTAGCAATGACGGCAGAAGGCCACTTTGACCGCGAGAGTGCCCGCCGGGTTTTTGATGTGTGTGTATCGGCACTTTCCGGTGATGTCGGTGAGAGAATTGGCGGTTTCAGGGAGGGGAAGGGAACAATTGGGATGGGATTAAAGGCAGAGTTGAGGCTGTTCTCAAAGGAAGTTGAGGAGGAGGAGATCGAGTCTGTGGAGTTGCCGGTGTCTTTTCTGTCACGACCGCTGCGCGATATTGAAGCCGGCTATCGAGACCATCGTGAGCATTCCAAGAACCATGAAGTAGCATCCAGCAAACCAAACGAACCTCCAACATCACGTCGTCCGCGTCCACGAAATCCATTGGCGGTGTCTCCGTTGACAACAACGAGCTGCTGGCGCTGAAGCTGCTATGCCGCCCGTCCATAACGCCGCCCGAGGCCCCCGCGTACAGATCATGATCCAGAGCCGTGACGGACCCTCCGAAAGGGACCGGCCCGCGCAGGAACTCCATCTCCTCCCGCGCCGTGTCGACCTCCAGGTCCAGCCTCGACAAATCGATGGGCGACGGCGATGGCGTCCTCAAGAGGTCCAAATCTCCACCAGCAATCGCGGCGGGTTTGGCGGTGGTGTCGAGATGCAGGGATGAAGGCGGGGGCGGCGTATGGCGGTTGAGCGTGGGCCGTGGGAGGTATCCGGCGGATGGCATCCAGCCCGGGTCAATTGCCGACGGGGGTCGTTCGGCGGCCGTACTGGGCCTCTATCAGAGGGCGAACGGCGATCCGGGTCGTCCTCGGCCGGGTTCGGGAGAGCAGCCCGAATTGGACCAGTTGGCAAACGCAGTGGCAGCCGAAGAAAATTGACTTCAGCCGTCGCGCCGCTCGTAAGAACGGCCGTCACTGACACTCACCCGCTTTCCGGAGGTGTCGCTGGACCCGGCGATGCTTCGTAGTGCCACAGATGCTTTTGCACACTGATCTCTTTGCTAGCGACCTCACGTCAAGTGCCGGCGACCCAACCGACACACGGCAAGGCAAAGATGAGAATGAGATAATCGTGTATGCAAAACGTCCAAGGTTTAATTAATCCAATATCCGAGAAGCCCTAGGAAGCTAAGAACATCGTTGGTTGTCTTGAAGTACCAACTCTCATAATGGTGGGCAGCATGGGAGAAGGCATAGATGAGCAAATGGTGAGGTGCTAAGGAGGATAGACTTGGAATCGGACAGCGAGGGGCACGGCGGCTTACCAACAAAGGCTGGAGGCGGGGCCGAGTGAATAAGCGGCAAGCTTGCCTCCAGGAATTGGAACGCTGGATACAACGTAGTTTTATGAGCAAAAGTAAAGCTTTATTGTCAAAGCCTTTGCGGAGGGCCTGACCCGAAATCAGCATGCATTGACGATAGTTGAAGACCTGAATTTGTTACATATTACTGTGCTCATAAATGATTTGGATAACGACTCGAGGATGGTCCTTAAAGGAAAGGAAACGGAGGGAGGGCATCGCCTTATCGTAGATATTAAGCGGTCTTCCTGGCTCCTTCCACGTGCAGGTGGCACCTTGTGAAGTTGCGTACGTACGTTAACACGGATACCTGGTCCAGGAACTCCTCCAGCATGGATTACGTCCACTATAATTTAATGGTGAGAGTCTTCATCAATCATGCAACGGGAACAGCTGTGAAAGCAGGGCATGCTTTCGGCGCCCAAATGATTCTTCCACTGGTCATGTTAGAACGTGCCCTTCGTTGAACTCCGAAACTCGAAGGTTCGAACAGCAGTTCTCCACAATCTCGATTCGACCTCGACCTCCCACCCCATACCCGCAATGAATCTGAAGACGCTCCTCCTGAACGTGGGAGTCGCCGCGCTCCTTGTCCTTTCGACGGATGCCGCGCCCATTCTCCTCAGCGGCGAGGCATCCGCGCTGGCCGAGGCTTCGGCACCGCCCGTCGCCGGAGGGGTCATGGGGCTGATCCAAAAGCAGCAGGAGAAGATTGAAGCTCTTGCTCTCGCCCTGAAGAACGGCGATCACAAGGGGAAGAAGCCGCGTGAGTACTTTTTTTGCGTGCATTGGAATGTGCTGGGATGCTGAAATGGGCTTGCAGACGACGGAGACTGTGATTGCGACGATTGCCGCCACGACAGGGACAAGGGTAAGGGCGACGATTGCGACTGCGATGACGATGACGACGACGGTTGGTTTTCGCTTCCCCGGCGTTACGTTGTTGACGCGTATCCAGATGATGACGATCGCCCCGGGCACGGCGGCGGACACCACGGCGGCGGCGGGCACCATGGTGGCGGCGGCCGCGGCGGTGAGCACGGCGGACGCCGAGGAGGACACCGTGGAGGACACCGAGGTGGTCATGGGAAAGGAGGAGGTCGCAAAGGGCATGATGATGACTACTGGAGGAGAATGCCCCGTTGGTTTATGAGGAAGTTCTAGGCTAAGGCTTTAGCGATGGATGAGCGTCCGGGCGCGTTGTCTGGTCTCGCGTGGAAAAGGGAGCCACATGTATATAGCCAGCCCGATTCCACCCGTTGTAGGATATTGTATGTGGTTGTGGTCTCTACCTTCAGTGGTTTTTGAATCGCCCCGAGGACGCCCCTTAAAATGATTACGTTGAATACAATCATATGATTTGAAGATCGTTAAAATGAGCACAAGTTGGAGGCTTCCCAACGGTTTTGACACACCTATCGGCAAGACTCTGTCACCATTGCGAACGCCAGCGAAGCCAGCGACGGCCCCCCCGGCACCGCGGGATGGGTCTCTTCGGGCGCGGGGGGTTCCGAAATCAATGCTCAGGCGGCATCATCCGGCAATTTGGCCGTGGCGAACGAGGACGACCTTAGCACGCCATCGAGGCGCATGATGGTCGGCATTCCGCTCCAGCGATCCGATACGCTGATAAAGGTGGACTTCGTCGCTTTAGAATGCGTTCGCGATGTTCTCTCTAACGCTGCGTATGAAGATTCTGAAGGGGAAGACCATTGGCTTGGTGAGCATCCATCGCGGCGGGAACATGCAACTAACCGCGATGCGACATGCAGCAAGGAAGCGTGTCGCTTCTGTTTAACAACATGACCGGCATCGGGCTGACACAGACGGCGCAGACCTTCCAATCGGTACGCTTCACTCCCTTGCGGTGGTACTTGCTGACGGTTGCTCTCTGTGCAGTCCGGCTGGGTCTTCACCATTCTCTTCTTTGTCCTCTACATGGTTATCTCGACGCTCTGCGCCCTCTTCATCGTCGAGGCCATGCAGGCCATCCCCGGGAATAAGTATTTCCAGGGCACAGTGGAGTTCGGGACATTGATCAACTTCTACTTCGGTCCCTGGGCGCACGTGGCAGGCCAGATCTGCTTGTTCGGCGCGCTGCAGACGAACGCCATCGCGTCCATCATCCAGTCCTCACAGGTATCGTTTGATTTTGGTTGGCGGAGCTGGAATGTTGAGCGTTAACGTATGTTGCAGACGGTGGATAATATGCTTATCGACATTTTTGGGAAGACGTGTGGGGTGGCGCTGGGCAGCAGTCATGGGCCGTTCGCGTGGGAATGTGTCTACTCGCGGCAGGATAGCCTGAGCCCGTTCGGCGACACGTGAGTTCATGTTCCTTGATCGTGCGAGTTATGTTTGCGATTTTGCATTAATGTTGTATATCCCACAGCTTTATGCTTGTTACGTTCGGTTCGATTGTAAGTGCTATCTAGTTGAGCTGGCTCGATATTGAGTGAGACATGCAGGGAGTCATGATCTTCGTCATCCCGATGTGCGTGTTCCCTCTCGCAGACTACGTTTGGGTTCAACTGGGCGCCTTCTGTCTCACCCTTGCTATCTTCGTCCAATGGATTGTTGCATCGGGTGAAGCGGGGCTGCATCCATCCTACGTACCCGTCGTCGGGCCTCCGTCTGGGTTCGTACCTGCTTTTCCGTTACCTCATATCTGACAGCGGTGGTTAGCTACGTAGGGCTCGTCGGCGTAGTAATGCTCAACTACGCGTTCGTCCAAACGGTGCCTGCATGGGTGAACTGCAAGAAGCCGGACGTTAACGTGCAGAGCGCGCTTTGGTCGTCAACTGGTATGGCGATGTTCACCTATATCATCACTGGCTTAATTCGTAAGTAGAGCCCCGCTGTTCTTTTTTTCTTTGTTTCTTTTTTTTTTT